>SJYQ01000974.1:14903-32424 GCA_006410935.1 Redunca redunca
TATGCAGATGACACCACCGTTATGGCAGAAAGTGAAGAGGAGCTAAAAAGCCTCTTGATGAAAGTGAAATAGGACAGTGAAAAAGTTGGCTTAAAGCTCAACATTCAGAAAACAAAGATCATGGCATCCGGTCCCATCACTTCATGGGAAATACATGGGGAAACAGTGGAAACAGTGTCAGACTTTATTTTTGGGGGCTCCAAAATCACTGCAGATGGTGACTGCAGCCATGAAATTAAAAGACACTTACTCCTTGGAGGAAAAGTTATGACCAACCTAGATAGTATATTCAAAAGCAGAGACATTATTTTGTCTACTAAGGTCCATCTAGTCAAGTCTATGGTTTTTCCAGTGGTCATGTATGGATGTGAGAGTTGGACTGTGAAGAAACCTGAGCACCGAAGAATTGATGTTTTGAATTGTGGTGTTGGAGAAGACTCTTGAGAGTCCCTTGGACTGCAAGGAGATCAAACCAGTCCACTCTAAAGGAGATCAGCCCTGGGTGTTTTTTGGAAGGAATGATGCCAAAGCTGAAACTCCAGTACTTTGGCCACCTCATGCGAAGAGCTGACTCACTGGAAAAGACTCTGATGCTGGGAGGGATTGGGGGCAGGAGGAGAGGGGGACAACAGAATATGAGATGGCTGGATGGCATCACGGACTCGATGGACGTGAGTCTGAGTGAACCCCGGGAGATGGTGATGAACAGGGAGGCCTGGCGTGCTGCAATTCATGGGGTCGCAAAGAGTCGGACATGACTGAGCAACTGAAGTGAACTGAACTGCTTATTTAACTTATATGCAGAGTACATCATGCATCACAAACAAGAATCAAGATTGCCAGGAGAAATATCAACAATCTCAGATATGCAGATGAAACCACTCAAGTGGCAGAAAGTGAAGAGAAACTAAGATGATGAAGGTGAAAGAGGAGAGTGAAAAAGTTCTGGCTTGAAACTCAGCATTAAAAAAATTAAGAACATGTCATCAGGTCTCATCAAGTCATAGCAAATAAAAGGGGAAAAAGTGGAAGCAGTGACAGATTTTATTTTCTTAGGCTCTAGAATCACTGTGGATGGTGACTGTAGCTGTGAAACTAAAAGATTCTTGCTCCTTGAAAGGAGAACTATGATAAACCCAGACAACATATTAAAAAGTAGAGACATCAGTTTTCTTAAAAAAGTCTGTATGGTCAAAACTATGATATGTTCTAGTAGTCATGTACAGATATGAGAGTTGGGCCATAAAAAGGCTGAGCTCTCAAGAACTGAGGCTTTCGAACTGTGGTGCTGGAGACGACTATTGAGAGTCCCTCAGACAGCAAGGAGAACTAGTCAATCCTAAAAGAAATCAAACCTGAATATTTATTGGAAGGACTGATGTTGAAGCTGGAGCTCCAAAATTTTGCCACCTGATGCAAAGAGCTGACTCATTGGAAAAGACCCTGATGCTGGGAAAGGCTGAAAGCAGGAGGAGAATGGGCTGACAGAATGAGATGGTTGGATGGCATCACCGACTCAATGCACAGGAGTATGAGCAAACTCTGGGACAGAGTGAGGACGGGGAAGCCAGGAGTTCTGCATACCTCCAGGCAAGAATACTGGAGTGGATTGCCCTTTCCTTCTCCAGGGGATCTTCTTGACCCAGGATCGAACTTGAGTCTCTTGCATTGCAGGCAGATTCTTTACTGCCTGAATTTCCAGTGAGGCGGGGGGAGCAGAACCCACCCTACCCCACTCCCCCCCCAAAAAAACAGCAATCTTCAGTTACCATACCTTTGACTATTTGAATCTTTGTCAACAAAGACATCACTTTGCCAACAAAGGTCCGTCCAGTCAAAGCTTTGGTTTTCCAGAAGTCATGTGTGGATGTGAGAATTGGACTATAAAGAAAGCTGAGTGCCAAAGAATTGATGTTTTTGAACTGTGGTGTTGGAGAAGACCCTTGAGAGTCCCTTGGACTGCAAAGAGATCCAACCAGTCCATCCCAAAGGAAATCGGTCCTGAATATTCATTGGAAGGACTGAAACTGAAATTCCAATACTTTAGCCACCTGATGCAAAGAACTGACTCATTGGAAAAGACCTTGATACTGGCAAAGATTGAAGACAGGAAGAGAAGGGGATGCCAGAGGATGAGATACATGGATGGCATCACCAACTCAATGGAACTGAGTTTGAGTAAGCTTCAGCAGTTGGTGATGGACAGGGAAGCATGGCATGCTGCAGTCTGTGGGGTCACAAAGAGTCAGATATGACTGAGTGACTGAACTGAACTGAACTGAAAGCAAAGTCAAAATATACTATGTGTGGTCAAAGCTGAGAACCAAAACTAACTACTATTTCTGGCTATTTATTTTAGAACAATTTGAAGTACATTTTACATCACTTAAATTACATTCATTTTAAACGTACATCTCAAGTTTTGACAAATACACCTGTGTAAACATTACCACATTAAAATATGGAACATTCCATCATCTCCAAAAAAGTTCCTTGAGTACATACCATGAAATTCTTCACCTCCAGCCCCAGGTAGTCAATCACTATGGCTTGGACTTATCTTTTCTAAAATTTCTTATAATAGAATTATTCATCATATATTCTTTTATATTTTGATTCTTGCACTCAGCATGCTATTGTATACAGAAATCACTAACTTGTCTATATTACTGAGTATATTACATTTAATGATTACCTCCATTGGTTTGTTGCTTTACCCATTAATGGATATTTGAGCTATTATCACATTTTGGTTACTATGAATAAATCTTTGGCATAGTCAATAAAGCAGAAATAGATGTTTTTCTGGAACTATCTTGCTTTTTCAATGATCCAGCGGATGTTGGCAAATAGATCTCTGGCTCCTCTGCCTTTTCTAAAACCAGCTTGAACATCAGGGAGTTCACAGTTCACGTATTGCTGAAGTCTGGCTTGGAGAATTTTGAGCATTACTTTACTAGCATGTGAGATGAGTGCAATTGTGGGGTAGTTTGAGCATTCTTTGGCATTGCCTTTCTTTGGAATTGGAATGAAAACTGACCATTTCCAGCCCTCTGGCCATTGCTGAGTTTTCCAAACTTGCTGCCCTATTGAGTGCAGCACTTTCACAGCATCATCCTTCAGGATTTGAAACAGCTCAACTAGAATTCCATCACCTCCACTAGCTTTGTTCGTAGTGATGCTTTCTAAGGCCCACTTGACTTCACATTCCAAGATGTCTGGTTCTAGATTAGTGATCACATCATCATGATTATCTGGGTCATGAAGCTCTTTTTTGTACAGTTCTTCCGTGTATTCTTGCCACCTCTTCTTAATATCTTCTGCTTCTGTTAGGTCCAGACCATTTCTGTCCTTTATCAAGCCCATCTTTGCATGAAATGTTCCCTTGGTATCTCTAATTTTCTTGAAGAGATCTCTAGTCTTTCCCATTCTGTTCTTTCCCTCATTTCTTTGCATTGATCGCTGAAGAAGGCTTTCTTATCTCTTCTTGCTATTCTTTGGAACTCTGCATTCAGATGCTTATGTCTTTCCTTTTCTCCTTTGCTTTTCACCTCTATTCTTTTCACAGCTATTTGTAAGGCCTCCCCAGACAGCCATTTTTCTTTTTTGCATTTCTTTTCCATGGGGATCTATTTCTGCATTATTGACTATGCCAAAGCCTTTGACTTTGTGTATCACAATAAACTGTGGAAAATTCTGAAAGAGATGGGAATACCAGACCACCTAACCTGCCTCTTGAGAAATCTGTATGCAGGTCAGGAAGCAACAGTTAGAACTGGACATGGAACAACAGACTGGTTCCAAATAGGAAAAGGAGTATGTCAAGGCTGTATATTGTCACCCTGCTTATTTAACTTCTATGCAGAGTACATCATGAAAAACGCTGGACTGGAAGAAACACAAGCTGGAATCAAGATTGCCGGGAGAAATATCAATAACCTCAGATATGCAGATGACACCACTTTTATGGCAGAAAGTGAAGAGGAACTAAAAAGCCTCTTGATGAAAGTGAAGGAGGAGAGTGAAAAAGTTGGCTTAAAGGTCAACATTCAGAAAATGAAGATCATGGCCTCTGGTCCGATCACTTCATGGTAAATAGATGGGAAAACAGTAGAAACGGTGTCAGACTTTATTTTGTTGGGCTCCAAAATCACTGCAGATGGTAACTGCAGCCGTGAAATTAAAAGAGGCTTACTCCTTGGAAGAAAAGTTATGACCAACCTAGATAGTATATTCAAAAGCAGAGATGTTACTTTGCTGACTAAGATCCGTCTAGTCAAGGCTATGGTTTTTCCTGTGGTCGTGTATGGATGTGAGAGTTGGACTGTGAAGAAGCCTGAGTGCCTAAGAATTGATGCTTTTGAACTGTGGTGTTGGAGAAGACTCTTGAGAGTCCCTTGGACTGCAAGGAGATCCAACCAGTCCATTCTGAAGGGGATCAATCCTGGGATTTCTTTGGAAGGAATGATGCTAAAGCTGAAGCTCCAGTACTTTGGCCACCTCATGCGAAGAGTTGACTCAGTGGAAAAGACTGATGCTGGGAGGGATTGGGGGCAGGAGGAGAAGGGGACGACCCAGGATGAGGCGGCTGGATGGCATCACGGACTTGATGGACGTGAGTCTGAGTGAACTCCGGGAGATGATGATGGACAGGGAGGCCTGGCGGTCTGTGATTCATGGGGTCGCAAAGAGTCGGACACGACTGAGCAACTGAACTGAACTGAACTGATGAATAAGTCTGCTGAGAAATTTTTGTGGGTGAGCCTTGTTTCTCTTTTGTAAATACCAAGTAATAAGATTGCTTGGTCATGCTGCTGCTGCTGCTAAGTCGCTTCCGTCGTGTCCAAATCTGTGCGACCCCATAGATGGCAGCCCACCAGGCTCCCCTGTCCCTGGGATTCTCCAGGCAAGAACACTGGAGGGGGTTGCCATTTCCTTCTCCAGTGCATGAAAGTGAAAAGTGAAAGTGAAGTCGCTCATCATGTCTGACTCTTAGCGACCCCATGGACTGCAGCCTACCAGGCTCCTCCATCCATGGGATTTTCCAGGCAGGAGTACTGGAATGGGTTGCCATTGCCTTCTCCTGCTTGGTCATATGATAAGTTTAATTTTATAAGAGAATGTGCAACTATCTTCTCTCCAATAATAGTTCTGTTTGCACATGTCCCTGTGTTTTCTATGGTTTTGGCAAGTGTTCTGAGACACGGACAGTTTAGAATTCAAATTATAGTTTAGCCCAGTACTGAAATATCACATATGATGAAAGTTCTGCTTGAATTTTATCCACTGTCAGTATAGGAATTTTAGGGTTGGTTCCAAAGTCAAGCTCTTCAGAATTAAGTTAGTTACTATTAAAGGTCATCTTCATTCATATCTTTTAATGACAATGATTGTGACTGACTTCTATGGACACTCTGAAAGTTTAGGAAATATACTACTACCAACCTTATTTGCATGTCTGGTAATATATCCTTACTGTTAGGGGGAGAAAATAATATTTTACAGAGGCACTGTAAACAGTACTACAGTTTAATTGCTTGTTTTATTCATGAATAAAAAGAGATAGGCAGTAGTGAGACACAAGACCACAGTGATCCAACCAATTCCCATCATCTGCTAGGGTCTCCCCTTGTGGTTTTCTAAATAAACCCGACATCAGGAAAAATGCAGAAGATCAGTTATCCCAAAAACTTAGTGCTGAGACAGCTAATCTTAATAAGCATAGAAATCTTCATGGGTATTAAGTGGCATTGCTTAACTAGTTAATCAAAAAGCCCAGTATGAATGAGAGTAGCTTAATATCTGAATGGTAAGTCCCTAGGAGAATTCCCAAATAAAACTTCATCCAGATTTCCTTGTCTTTAAATACATAAAATCATTTTGAAACAAAACAGCATTTAAAAGTTTTCAATAATTTTATGAAAAGAAAGATGAGTCCAGATTATAGATGAGTCCAGAATTTCAGAAAGGTTACACTGGAAACTTTCCAGCATCCACAGAAAAATCATAGCAGAAAGGAATATGTGAAATACAAAGAAAGACTACAGCAGCCTGGGTAGCCATGCAAAGAGAAAATTATGGAAAATGAAGTAGTTTCCTATGGGGACTGACGAATGCACAATTTTGAATCCATGCTGTTTCTAAGATATTAAAACTAAATATAGTACATCTGCTTTACTGCATCAGAGATAATATATCGCTGTGTGAAGTTTCGTGATGATTATGTGAATTCAGCTGTTTTTTTTTTTTTTTTTTTTTCTGGATATTGCCATTCCTTTGCTTTTTTCATTATCTGAGAACTAGAAAGGCTGCTTTTAAGAAACTAGTGGAAAAAAATAGCAATCCAGATGACACCATAATGAAAAGTGCAGCAGAGTAAAAATCCCATATTGGAAAGCAGGCTGGTCTCAGACCTAGGGCTGATTATGTTGTTGGATGACTAAATACTCCAGGCTGGTACACTGCAGCGGCTGACATGCAGTCTACACTGCCCACACACCAGTTCAGCCAGATGATATCATTTCTGCCTGACTTCAGAGAAACTACTGACCCAAATCCTGAGGTTCCGAGTAAAAGTTATACAGATACAGCAAGGTATGACAGGCATATGCAGTCAAGGCAAAGGAACAGCTAAGAATTCCCTGATATCATAAAAACACGTTGTGATATTGTGCCATGAAACCATCAGCTACTCCAAATAACATTATGGAAACACAAGTAAATGTTTCTGTTTCCTCTTACTTATAAAAAGCAAACAGCATTTCTTCCTTGCTAACTTAACAAAGGGAGATGAGAAAATCATCCAAGTACTTAATCATAATAACCAACTTATTTTAAGTACAATGAATGCATAAGAGGTAACTTTGGGATGGAAACATGATACCAATTAATGTTCAAATATCACAGAGCAAGTGTAGTTTTCTTACCTCAGCACACATATCCAAGCCAGGAAATTTAGATTTCTGTGATCTTGGACAGAAGCTTATTATTAATGTGTTTTTCTCATCCCTCAGTCTCTTCCCTGAAATAGAATTCAAGGCTCATGCTGTGACTGCAGTATGGTTCCCTGCAAGAAACAATTTTGTTCTGCCTCAAAGGCAATACGTTTTTATGCTTAATTCTGCCCCTGGTAACCACAATGCTTGTTCATGTCTTTAACACACCTTTTAAAGAAATTAATTTCCATGAATCATCAATAAATCTGCTTCTAGGAGCTAACTCTCTCAGTTATGAGCTGAGGGAAAAAATTACATTTTCCGACTCCATCATATGTTTATTAACTGTGATTAAGCAATAGCATTTAATCACATGTGTGGAGATATACAAATATACAGTTTTCATATTTTGGCCTTACTTTAATTATATGCTTTTATTTAAAGTTTTGTCACTAGCTTCAGATCAGTTTAGCCCCAAGCTTACATTTACACTGTAATAAAGCTATGCAAATGAATTTTATCTTTTGGATAAATGCAAAATAAAACAAAGCTGTGTTCAAAGGAGTGAGAAAAGTGGTTAGCTCCAGCAGTTCAGGGGGATAAAAAAAATTTCCAATGTCCATCATTAGNTTAATCTTCTAAAAAGCTATTATATTATACATTCTGTATTGTAACTTATTTATCAAATTTGCCATGGTCATTTCCATATCAACAGATGCTTTCCTGCATCATTATTTATATTGCTTCAGTAATATTCAAAAGAACATTTATATTAGAACTTTTCTTAACAAATTTCCTATTGACAAGTAATATATATTTCCCAACTTTGCCATTATAAATACTCTGAACAAAGCAATTATTCAATATTTACTGAGGGTCTGACTTGGCTTTAATCTTATGACTGACTTACATGGTCATGCATTGAGCCTCATCCTAACAAGTAACAATTAGCATTTTCAAATTTCAATAGCAAACACCACACTCTGACTACCATACTGTATGTTTTTAGCAAATGCTCTCCATGGCACTAGCTGCAGTCATCTTTAACCCATGAGGTTGAAAACCCAAACCCTTTCTAACCTGTGTTGCTTCAAATTCATGACCAGAAACCAGAATAGGCTCATAATTACGCTAATATCATATTACTTTTCCTTGGTTCATTTTCATTCCTTTTCTCCAAGACAACTTTTGTATTTTTTTTATCTCTTATAACTTTCATAACCTCCTCCCTGATCTTCATTCTCATCTAAAGAGCTAGGTTCTTCCTTTGCCCCAAAAATGGAAGCAATGAAAAAAGGTGTTTCACAAGCTTTTACCATTTCAGTGCTCTGGGCCATCAGCAGCTTTTATCCATTTTCTTTCCAGTTACTGTGAACTTACTATTTAAACTTTACTTTTGGCAGGAGACTCCATCTCCTCTTGCTTTTTCCAGGGCTTTGTTCCTACAAACTGCATTTTTCCTCCCTTCCTTGCATCATCCCTTTTTTTTCCACTGCACTGGATCATATACATCAATATAGAGTACAAAAAAAAACCTGCCTACCAATGCACTAGATATAAGAGACACAGGTTCAATCCCTCTGTCTGTAAAATGCCCTGGAGGAGGGCATAGCAACCCACTCCAGTGTTCCCTGACTGCTCCATAGGGCTGCAAAGAGTCAGACATCACGGAAGCAACATAGCATGCATAGAAATGTTATTTTATTTTTCTATTTTACAAACAAAACAAAGTAAACCACAGCAAAATCAAACCAAAGCAAACAACAAGCATCAGATTGCCCAATTCCTCTTCCAGGCAAGATAAGAAAATTATTTCCATGTTATGGGGACCTGCTTCCCTGATAGCTCAGTTGATAAAGAATCCAGCTGCAATGCAGGAGACGAGGGGTTTGGTTGCTGGGTTGGGAAAATCCACTGGAGAAGGGATAGTCTACCCCCTCCAGTATTCCTGGGCTTCCCTTGTGGCTCAGCTGGTAAAGAATCAGCCTGCAGTGCAGGAGACCTGGGTTGGGAAGATCCTCTGGAGAAGGGAAAGGCTACCTACTACAGTATTCTGGCCTAGAGAATTCCATGGACACTACAAGTCCATGGGGTCACAAAGAGTCGGACATGACTGAGCAACTTAAAAAAAAAAAAAAAAAAAAAAAGGTGGCTTAGACAGTAAAGAATCCAACTGCAATGTGGGAGATTTGGGTTTAAACCCTCAGTTGGGAAGATCCCCTGGAGAAGGGAATGGCAACCAACTCCAGCATTCTTGCCTGGAGAATTCCAAGGACAGAGGAGCCTGGCAGGCTATGGTCACAAAGAGTTGCCCACAACTGAGGAACTAACACATTTCACGCCATTTCCATGTTATTCCTGCTGCTGCTGCTGCTGCTAAGTTGCTTCAGTCATGCCCAACTCTGTGTTATCCCATAGACAGCAGTCCACCAGGTTTGCCCGTCCCTGGGATTCTGGGTTTCTGCAGGCAAGAACACTGGAGTGGGTTGACATTTCCTTCTCCAATGCATGAAAGTTAAAAGTGAACGTGAAGTTATTCAGTTGTGTCCAACTCTTCGTGACCACATGGACTGCAGCCTACCAGGCTCCTCCATCCACGGGATTTTCCAGGCAAGAGTACTGGAGTGGGGTGCCTAGTTATCTTTAATTCCTTCCCCCAACTTCTCTCTTACTCCAGTCAAATTTCCTCCTGCCACTACTCCTCAATTGCTGTTGCCAAAGTTGGTGATACTAGTGGTAAAGAACCCACCTGCCAATGCAGGAAACATAAGAGACCTGGCTTCAATCCCTGGGTCAGGAAGATAACCTGGAGCAGGGAATGGCAACCCACTCCTGTTCTGGCCTGGAGAAGCCCATGGACAGAGGAGCCTGGCAGACTACAGTTCATAGGGTCACAAAGAGTTGGACATGACTGAAGCGGCTTAGCACACATGCAAAGTTGCCAATGACCCCCACAAGGCTAAATTCACAATTTTTCCTACTTGATTGTCACAGGGAATTACTTTTTGCTTTTTAAGATGCTTTTTTCCCATGGCGTCCAACATGCTGCATTGACTGACTTTCCTCCTTTCACTTTGGAAACGTCTCACTGCATTCTCAGATTTTTCTCATTAACCCACTGTTTGGATGTCAGCTGACCCAGAAATTAATCCTTAGATGATCTTATCCAGCATTATGGTTTAGTACAATTCAAATGCTAGTAATTTGCACGTGTACACCTGTAAGCCAGATCTTTCCCCTAAATTCTACATATTATTTTTAATTACCTACTTCAATACCCAACACTCATCACAAAATTCATCTCTTCCTATTGAAGCTCTCAATCCAGCTCCACAAGAGACATTGCATCTCAGTTAATGCCAACTACATTACTCCAGTTGTTTAGGCCAAAATATTTGTATCATCTTTGATTCCTTTACCTCTTTCACTCCCTAGATCTAGTGAACAGTAAAGTCAGATGATGGTATCCTTAAAGGATATCATCTGGAGTTGACCACTTTCACTCTGCACACTGTCCTCACTATGGTCTAAGAAACCAGTCTCCTATTATTGCACTGACTTTATTGCAGTGACTGTTTATCCATGATTCTTCTCAACACAGATGCCAGAATTCCATCATATAACTCATGAATGGGATCATTTTTTAAAAAACACTCTCATGGTTTTTCTATATCCCTTATCGTGATAAAGTATTTATAGAGACCCGGCATGACCTGGCTTGCTATCACCACTTTAATCTTGTCTCCTATTATTTGCTCTTTCTACCTTGGCCATCCTGGCCTCCTCCTCACTGCTCCAGGAGCACACCAGGTGCGCCACCAACATAAGGGCCTTCTTATTACAAATCTTTCCTCAAAAATTCACCTTCTCAATTAGGTTTTCCACAGTCACTCTATCAAGAATTCCACACAGATCCCTAACTCGTATAATCATTCTTTCATGCTTTCTGAATCTTTATCACTGTCCCTAATATATATAGTCTATATTGTTCATTTTTTGTGTGCGAATGCCTTTATCCTATAGAATCACAATTTACAGAGAAGGAAACAATTTGTCTGTTTCATTTATAATTACATCCTGAGCACTGGAAGCCCTGCTATACAGACAGCAAGGACACAATTAATATTTTGAGTGAATAAATGGATTTTTCTTGTATTAATTCCATCTTAATTTATATTAATATTTTCATATATTTGCCCCAGAAACTAACATCTCAGCTTTGCTAGAGAAGAAAAGTTGGTAACAGATATACCCAGGGAGGCTTGTATGGATGGTGAGAAATATAAATTCTATAACAAATATAAAACCCTGAGGAGTTGGTCAGTTATGGTCCTAGAGCTTAAGTTATGCATCATCCAAGGAAATAACCAACATCAAGATCAAACAATAAATAATACTAAACACTCAACACTCAGTATAAGAGGAGAGTGAAAAAGTTGACTTAAAACTCAACATTCAGAAAACTAAGATCATGGATTCCTTCCCATCACTTTATGGCAAGTAGATGGGGAAACAATGGAAACAGTGAGAGACTTTATTCTCTTGGGTTCCAAAATCACTGCAGATGGTCACTGCAGCCATGAAAGTAAAACATTTTCTCCTCGGAAGAAAAATCATGACCAACCTGCTGCTGCTGCTGCTAAGTTGCTTCAGTCGTGTCCGACTCTGTGCAACCCCATAGACAGCAGCCCACCAGGCTCCTCCGTCCCTGGGATTCTGCAGGCAAGAATACTGGAGTGGGTTGACATTTCCTTCTCCAATACATGCATGCATGCTAAGTCGCTTTAGTCATGTCCAACTCTGTGCAACATTATGGACAGCAGCCCACCAGGTCCCTCTGTCCATAGGATTCTCTAGGCAAAAAGACGAGTGGGTTGCCATTTCCTTCTCCATGACCAACCTAGACAGCGTATTAAAAAGCAGAGACATTACTTTGCCAACAAAGGTCCATCTAGTCAAAGCTATGTTTTTTTTCTTTTTTTTTTTCCCATTAGTCATGTATGGATGTGAGAATTGAACTATAAAGAAAGCTGAGTGCTGAAGAATTGATGCTTTTGAACTGTGGTGTTGGAGAAGACTCTTGAGAGTCCCTTGGACAGCAAGGAGATCCAAACAGTCCATCCTAAAGGAAATAAGTTCTGAATATTCATTGGAAAGACTGATGCTGAAGCGGAAACTCTGATACTTTGGCCACCTGATTCGAAGAACTGATTCACTCGAAAAGACCTTGATGCTTGGAAAGATTGAAGGCAGGAGAAGGAAGGGGATGACAGAGGATGCGATGGTTGATGGCATTATCGACTCAATGGACATGAGTTTGAATAAGCTCCATAAGTGGGTGGTGGACAGGGAAGCCGGCATGCTGCAGTCCATGGGTTCACAAGGAGTCTGACACGACTGAGTGACTGAACTAAACTGAACTGAAACATTCAACAGAGATATTAACACCTGAAAATCCAGGAGAGTACACAGCAGATCAGTAAAACTAGATTAGATTTTAGAGCTGGTGAACACAAAAGTATAGGGCGGGAAAATTAAAAAAATGAGTAGTTATATGAGAATATCTTCTTTTTTTAAATTTTCTAAGTACATCATTTTTCCTAGAGTTGACTTGGTTAAATTACAAGGAAATTCTTATATCCCATGGAACAGAGACCATCTTTATAGTAGAAATAGTTTTCTTACTTGTATTTTAGTACCTAGATAATTTTTTTCACATTCAGTTAACAAAGTATTTAATGAGGAGAAGCATCAAATGCATGCAAATAGAAAGTTCATTTTGTACATTTGGAAGACATTTTCCATGTGTGCAAGAGAAATGAGAAACTAGTAAGAAGGACTGAAATCTTCCTCTAGAAAGAGAGATAAAAATTTACATCCTGTTCTTTCCTTAGCACATATATTGCCAAATAAGGAGCAAAAAATAGGACACTTTCTCTTTAAAGTAGAATTCATATTGGAGCATAAAAGTTTATTTAGAATGCATTACAAAGTTGCCAGATGTCAGGACTCTTAGGTAAGACTTGATTCAATAGAAATACTGTAGTTTGGGTTTATTGAACCAGAGAATGCCTACAATAAAGTGATTTTATGAAGACTGATTTGATAAGAATAATTAGTAAAGAAAAGACTGGAGGCAAGAAGAGCAGAAAATACAGTCATTAAGACATAGGATTTGGGGAAACGAATGTTGACTATGGTGTGAAACAAAAGAGGTACTGAAGAATAGGGAGAGGGAGGAATCAATTTAACTTAGTGATTAGTTCACCATGGGGCAAGTGGAGTTAGTAGTTAACTTGTCTGTGTGCATGCATGTTCAGTCACATCTGACTTTTTCTGACCCCATGGACTGTAGCCCGCCAGGCTCCTCTGCCCATGGCATTCTTCAGGCAAGAATACTGGAGTGGGTTGCCATGCTCTTCTCCGGGGGATCTTCCTGATCCAGAGATCAAACCGGGCTCTCCCACATTAAAGGCAGATTCTTTACCATCTGAGCCACTAGGGAAGCCCTAAATACCTATGATCATTCTCAAATTTACTGATTACATTTTATTTATTTTTATTTTTTTTAATTTTTATTCTAACTTTAGTTTACTTTACAATACTGTATTGGTTTTGCCATTTTAATATCTTTGAATTTATTGATTTTATTTAATGTCATTGATTAAACTGTAAAAAGACATTTAGAAAATAAGTGTTTTTTAAAGAAAAAATTTAGGTTTGGCACATTTACTGCTCTCTTTCTTGTGAATAGGAAATAATATCTAGAGTTGACTGCTTTTTTTCATGTAAAAGAATTCTCTCAGCAGTTAAATTGTTCTCAATTATTGTTAATTAAAAAGTGTCCCAGGGAACAGCCATCATGATCTCTACAAATCTGTTACCATGTGCCCTATCTTTTTGAAGATATTTGTTTTCTATTAAGTAAGTTGTAGAAAAATATATTGATATTAAAAATGTCTCATTTTTCAATCTTTGTGCATATTATATTTAGAGTGCAAAATCAGCTAGTACACAAAATCCCCAATCAATATGTAAAATGACTAGAATGGATTTTCTCTAAGTATTAACAAAATTATAAACATAGCCCAGCAGATTTTAAGAACTTATCTTTACTAAAACCCAGATATATACTTAGTTTTGAGGTAAGCATGTGTAGATAATGTGTAAAGTATGAAATGCTTTATCACATCACTGCTTATTAAGCTATTATTCAATTCCCCTCCAATCAGATCATAGCTCCCTCTTTTCTTGTGGAAGATATTAGGGCTTCATGGTGCCTCTGCCTAAAGCCATCTTCTCTAAGAACTTTGCTTAATATGTTCTGTTCCATATTTTAGGTCTCAGATTACACATTACATACCTAAAGAGGTCACAGTCATTCATACTATTTAAACTGTACAAGTCCACATGAATTATTTAACAGATCACACTTTCAATTACTTTATAAAATGATTTCAGTTCAGTTCAGTTGCTCAGTCATGTCCAACTCTTTGCGACCCCATGGATTGCAGCACACCAGGATTCCCTGTCCATCACCACTTCCTGGAGTTTACTCAAACTCATGTCCATCAAGTCGGTGATGCCATCCAACCATCTCATCCTCTGTTGTCCCCTTCTCCTCCCGCCTTCAATCTTTCCCAGCATCAGGGTCTTTTCAAATGAGTCAGTTTTTCCACATCAGGTGGTCAAAGTATTGGAGTTTCAGCTTCAGCATCAGTCCTTCCAATGAATACTCAGGACTGATTTCCTTTAGGATAGACTGGTTGGATCTCTGTGCAGTCCAAGAGACTCTCAAGAATCTTCTCCAACACTACAGTTCAAAAGCATCAATTCTTTGGCTCTCAGCTTTCTTTATAGTCCAACTCTCACATTCATGTAATAAACTGAATCATAGTGAATATTTTACATATAGTTATATTTTCCACTTATTTTTCTTTGTTAGTAAAATAACTGTCTCCTTGAAGGTACACACACACAAAAATGCTCAACCTGTTATTTCAGGCACCATCTGCAAGGATTGTTTAGATATTTTTACTGAAAGCTGGATACATGACTAACACTAAAATTCACAATTTAGTATTTCTACTTTGATCATACTTAAATGGAATATCTTTCATTTATCAAAAAACCTCCAAAAAATTACATTTTAACATAAATTTTCTAAAGCAATAGTTTGGTTCTCCACTTTGGAGCTGTGAGATTTTGCCTTTTTTTTTTTTTTTTTTTGCCCTCTTCCTAGACACAGATTTCAAATTATTTATAACCAACCTGCTCCATAAGTGTTTCATTCCAAAGTGTGCCCTGGCTTAGAATTATACACAACTCGATGGAAGTTTACTTCTTCTTTCAGGGAAAAAAAAAGTCATCAAAGATTTTTTTTTAATTATATTGAGTTTCAAATTTTATTATAAGATTAGGGTAATATCTAATTTTAAGTTTAAAATGCATTGAAATATATATACTGTTCCTATTAATGCCATATAAACCATTCTACTTTTACTTCACTTTCAAGCTTATGCCATAAAACAACAATGTTTTTATTGTGTTCAAGGGTGTGTGACAGAATTTACAGGGCAGAGCAGGGATAGCTTGTTTTCACTCCATTATCAGCAGGGGTGACTGACTAGAAAGGCTGGAGGCTAGAACCATCAGGAGACTTCTTCACTCACACATCTGGTGCCATGACGGAGGTGACTCTATGGGCTTCTGATTGGAGCTTGGGCTCACCCAATCATATGGTTTGGTTCGAAGACTGAGCCCTGAAAGTATGTCTCCAAAATCAGCACTTCAAAAGATCCAAATGAAAAGCATATGGCCTTTTACGACCTAGTTTCAGAAGTCACAACACACCACTTGTGCCATCTTCTGTTGTTGAAAGCAGTCACAAGCTTGTCCAATTCTGAAAGTTGGGGACAAAAACATCCTCTTTTTATGGTAAGGGCATTTAACATGAGATCAACCCTCCTAAGAAATTTTTAAGTACACACTACTGAATTGTTAAGTACAGACACAATGCTCTATAGCAGATCTCTACCAATTTTTCATCGTGTACACTTGAAAGTTTATACCATTTGAACAGAAACTCCCCATTTCCCTTTCCCTTCAGCCCTTGGAAACCGTTATCCTAATTCCTGCTCTACGAGTTTGACTATTTTAATCTCTTCATATAAGTGGACTCAAGTAGTATTCGTCATTCTTTGGATGGTTTACTTCACAGAGCATGATGTTCTCCAGGTCTGTCCGTGTCGTCACATATAGCAGAATTCTCTTCTTTGTATAAGACTAAATAATATTCCATTGTGTGTCTATACCACCTCTTCTTTATATGTTCACCCATTTGTCTCCATATCTTGGCAATTTGAATAATGCTGTAATGCACATGGGAGTGTGGATATACATTCATTTTTATTCCAATTACTTTGGATAAACACTCAGAAGTGGGTTGTTAGACCATATGACGGTTACATTTTTAATTTTTTTGAGAAATCTCTATATTGCTTTCCATAAAGCCTGGACAATTTTACATGGCCAGCAGGCCCATTTCCCCACATCCTTGCCAACACTTATTATCTCATTTCTTGATAAGCATTCTAAAACATATGAAGTTATATATCATTGTAATTTTTGACTTGCATTTCCCTGACAACTAGGTATCTTGAATATTTTTTCATATACCTTTTAGCCATTTGTATGCTTTCTTTGGATGAATGTCTATTCAAGCCATTTGCCCATTGCAAAGTAATCTTCAGAAAGAACAAAGCTAGAGGCATCATACTTCCTGATTTCAAAATATATTACAAAGATACAATAAATAAAACAATGGGCTGCTTGAATAAAAACACAGAATAGAATAGAAAGCCCCAATATATGCTCATTCATATACAGCCAACTGATCTTCAACAAGGGTCAAAGAATACGCAAAAGCAAAAGATGGTCTCATAAATACATGATTTTGTGAAAACTAGATATGCACATGTGAAGGAATGAAGCTGAGATTTATTGTGTACACTTATCTTACACCACACACAAAAATGAACTCTCATATGGCTTAATGTTTAAGCATAACACTTGGAACTGTAAATCTTCCAGAACAAAACACAGGAAAAAGCTTTATGACAGTGGTTTTGGCAACATTATCTTAAATATAACACAAAAAAACACAAGCAACAAAAATAAAAATTAGGAAGTGGAGCTATTTCACACTAAAACTTCTACATAGCAAAGGAAATAACAGAGTGAAATGGGAGAAAATATTTATAAACCATATATCTGATAAAGGGTTAATATTCAAACTATATAAGTAAATCCTACAACAAAAATGCAAAATAAAACAAACAAACAAAAAAAAAACAACTCAAATAACCAGCACCCTCCCTTGATGGCAGGAATTTCAAAATATTTGTAGCCATTTTTAAACTCTCACACATATATTTTCATAGGCATTCAGATACATAATCACACGCTGTGCAATGGGACAAAATTTTCTTAGATTACGTTACTTCTTCCTAAGGTTTCTGTCCATAATAATTTTTATTTCTGAATTCTCTGACTGATAACAAGAAAAAGATAGTGATAATTCAGAC
>SJYQ01000974.1:32635-58866 GCA_006410935.1 Redunca redunca
CTATGATTGCTCAGGATTTTATGTGAATTACATGTTCTTATCTCTTAAAAGTAATTTTTAAAAATGTAATAGCAATATAGTTAAAATTTTGGGAGCAACTCTTTTTAAATAGGAAACAAGTGAACACAAAGCAGGTCTAACCAAATTTCACAGTAACTTCACAGATAAACTTTGTCAGACATTTTTCCTCAAAATAGAGACAGCAGTATGTTTGAGAAACATAAGAATTTTTCTAGACCTCACCAAACTCCACTTTGACTACATAAAGGGATTAACATCTGAATCATTCTAGTGGCTCTCTTGGAACTGGCTCTGCAGATTTTAAATGAAGGTGCCAGCACCTGAGCAGTCTAACCTGTCTTACTTGGTTAACAGCAAAGTATTCATGTCCTCTTATCACCTTAAGTTGCTCTTCAGGTTTTAAACCCAACCTTTGCGTTTTCCTTGGAAATGACTGTTTATTAAAAGTGAAAGATTCTGTGTTTATAAGATCTAATTACTGGGAAAGAGGTATCACGGATTAAAGGGAACAGTTGAACACTTTTCTTTGTCTGCGTGTATCTCCAGCAATCTCCGAATGTGTGTGTGTTAGTCACTCAGTCATGTAAGAAAAAGTCATAAAAGAAAATGAAACAAATGCTTGCAACACCAAAGGGGATTTTGATGGCCCAAAGTGCAAACCATTGCAGTGGCCTAGGTGTCCCAACAACAATTTTCTACTTCTGAAAACGTGTAGCTTCCATTTCCTGGCTTCTAAATTAAACAAACACACAAAAAAAGATTTTGTAATTACCTTTTTTCCCTCCTGAAATTAACGAGTGACCTGAAAGTCAGCAATGTCATTGCCACATTATATAAGCTGTCTCATTCACAGCTTTTTTTTTTTTTTGGTCTATTTAAAAATTTGAAATATGAGTTCCATACTGACAGCCAAATAAAATAATTAATTGAACTCTTACTAATCCAGAGTGATATTCAAATAAGTCTCGGTGTTCTGAATTATTATGATAGGTAGGTGACATGCTGAAATATTTCGACTGATAACAAAAACTTGTTTCCAATCTATTTGAATGCATAAATTGCTTTGACTGAGGAGCACTAAAGAAACTGTAGGTTGACATGTTACTTTCCCAACACTTCAAGTATTGACTGTTCACATAACTGTGGGTAGGAATATATATTCCTTCTCTAATAAAACAGATTAGGAAGTCTATGTAATTCCTATATTTTCAAAACTTAGAATTTGCCTTAGTAGAGAATCAATTTTAGAAAAAGAAATAACAAGATTTTTCTCATTAAATATGTGACTCATTAATAAGGCAACATTAATTTGGGAATATTTTTTTCTTTGGAAATAATATGCATCACTTATTTAGAGTATGCTGTACATATTTTTACAAAATTTCCTGTGCACAAATACATTGGGCATTCATGTGAATCTATAAACTTAACTTGAATTATCCTGTCAAGATTATAAGTTAATCACTGTTACCTTAACTGTTTTTTCAAACAGTGAATTCACATCCAGGATGATAACTAATATTATCTGAGGAACAACCATCAAGCTCAGGGCAAATCCCCAGAGAAGGTCAAAGGTGTCAACCATTAATACATAAGCACTGAAACTGGACAATGGGCAGAGGGAAGGCTGCTAAGTATATGCTAGGAGAACCAAGAGCCTTTACCGTAAGAGAGAAAACATGGATTATGTCTGTTACCTCTTCTGTAATTAGGTAATATGTCTACTCAACCAAGATTCATTGAAAGCCAACCTAGTGCCAGCTACTGTACTAGGAAACTATGTATATCCAGACTAAGAAATATGGTTTCTGCCCTAGCGGATTCCTCAGTGAAGTTGAGAAGACCAGAGTACACAAATAATGACAACAATAAAGTACCGTACCAAAAGAAACGATAGGTTTCTCTGGGGGCATAGAAAACATAGAAAATTTCATTCTCCAACAGGCACTTGTTCTCAGATCTTAACCCTTTAGATTTCTGTTTTCTTCCATGATCCTTTAACTCTTTTCTTCATATATTTCATCTGTCAAAATAAAGTCCATATCCTTCTTTGCACACTGATTGTATTAACACGTCTCTTAATTATAGCAGAACAGAGAACCATGGAGCTTCTTGCTTGAACACAATGCAGTTCATGCACACAGAGCTTTCCTCATCCTATTCCTCAGCTTTTTCTTTTGTCACACAATAGTGTGAAAATGCAGCCGAACAGTACTCAAACGTTCTTCGTTTGCTTGCTCTACTAGTCCTACTTCATTTAAAACAGAAATGATTCTCAAAAATAAACTTCTAATAAACACTTTTTCATTTATTCACCAACTATTTACCTTCAATAAATAAGCTGTTTCTTGTCCCCATATGTACCTGTGTGGGAGTTTCTTTTCCTGTTATATACACAAAAGTCGAGTTTCTAAGTCTGAAACATTAAGAATTTTTTCATTTTACTTTTCAATACAAAAAAGATGGTGTGATACNNTACTCTATTCCTCAAAACCAAATATCAGTTTAATTTTCATCATTGTTAACATAACTTAAAGTAAAGTAATGATTATTGTGTGTCTTGGTCAATCATGCCTTTGTGTACATATAATGGGAGAATAATCACTCTTTTGTAGATGCACTTCCAATGATTATTTATGAGTGAGTGTAAACGAATCAATGGGTTTGTAAACTAAAAAGCAGAAATAGGCAGCCCAAACTATTCATGCACACCATTGTTGCTGTTTTTTCAATATAGATGATTTGGTAAAATAGAGCTTTCATGTTGTTTAGTCGCGAAGTTGTGATCATCTCCTTGAAACCCCATGGACTGCAGCACACCAGAGTTCACTGTCCTACACTATCTCCCAGAGTTTGCTCAAACTCATGTTCATTGAGTCGGTGATGCCATCCAGGTATCTCACCCTCTGTCAACTCCTTCTCCTCCTGCCTTCAATTTTTCCCTTCATCAGGGCCTTTTGCAGTAAGCTGGCTCTTTTCATCAGATGGCCAATGTATCAAGGCGTCAGCTTCAGCATCAGTCCTTCCAAAAAATATTCATGGTTTATTTCCTTTAGGATTGACTAGTGTGATCTCCTTGCTGCCTAAGGGACTCTCAAGAGTATTCTCCAATGAAACACAGTTCAAAAGCATCAGTTCTTCAGTGCTCAGCCTTCTTTATGATCCAACTCTTAACATCCATACATGACTACTGGAAAAGCTATGGGTTTGACTATATGGACCTTTGTCAGCAAAGTGATGTCTCTGTTTTTTAATACACTGTCTAGGTTTATCACAGCTTTTCTTCCAAGGAACAAGCACCTTTTAATTTCATGGCTGAAGTCACTGTCCACAGTGATTTTGGAGCCCAAGAAAATAAAATCTGTTAATATTTATACATGTTCCCCTATCTATTTGATATAAATTGATGGCACAAGTTGCCATGGTCTTAGTTATCTTAGTTCTTTGAATACTGAATTTTAAACTAGCTTTTTCACTCTTCTCTTTCACTCTCATCAAGAGGTTCTTTAGTTCCTCTTCATGTTCTGTCATTAGTGTTGTATCATCTGCATATCTGAGATTAAGGTCCCCTGGAAAATGGAATGGCTACCCACTCCAGTATTCTTCCCTGGAGAATTTCACGCACAAAGGAGCCTGGAGAGCTACTGTCCATGTGGTCACAAAGAGTCAGATACAACTGAGTGATAAGCACTTCCACAAAAGAGAATTTAGTAGTAAATAAATATAAGATGCATTTTAAGGTAGTCCAAGCCTCTCCTAGATATCACAATGCATAAAGGCGCAACTTTATTTTGACAATTCCTCTACTGAAAACACTTAACCTTTGTTAATGTTATGGATACATTTTTTTAAAACTGAATTTATCATGGAACAAAATTTCAGACTAAAGTGAAGAAAGCAGGGAAAACCACTAGGCCATTCAAGTATGACCTAAATCAAATCCTTTATGATTATTCAGTGGACGTGACAAATAGATTCAAGGGACTTGATCTCATAGACAGAGTACCTGAAGAACTATAGACAGTAACACTGTACAACAGGTGATGATCAAAATCAGTCCCTAGAAAAAAGAAATGCAAAAGGCAAAATGGTTGTCTGAGGAAGCCTTACAAGCAGCTGAGAAAAGAGGAGAAGCTAAAGGTAAAGGGAGAAAAGGAAGGATATAGCCATCGGAATGTAGAGTTCCAAAGAATAGCAAGGAGAGATGAGAAAGTCTTCTTAAGTGAAAAATGCAAAGAAATAGAGGAAAACCACAGAATGGGAAAGACTAGAGATTTCTTTAAGAAAATTAGAAGGGACTATTTCATGCAAAGATGGACACTATAAAGGACAGAAACAGTATGGACCTAACAGAAGCAGAAGATAAGAAGAGGTGGCAAGAGTACACCGAATAATGCTACACAAAAGATCTTCATGACCCAGATAATCATGATGGTGTGATCACTCACCTAGAGCCAGACATCCTGGAATGCAAAGTCAAGTGGGCCTTAGGAAGCATCACTATGAACAAAGCTAGTGGAGGTGATGGAATTCCAGCTGAGCTATTAGCTTTTAGCTAAATCCTAAAAGATGCTCGTTTTTAAGTGACAGCAAATTTGGAAAATGCAGCAGTGGCCACAGGACTGGAAAAGGTCAGTTTTCATTCCAATCCCAAAGAAGGGCAATGCTAAAGAATGTTCAAACTACCGCAACATTGCACTCATTTCATATGCTAGTAAAGTAATGCTCAAAATCTTTCCGTCTAGGCTTCAACAGTATGTGGACTGAGAACTTCCAGATGTACAAGCTGGATTTAGAAAAGGCAGAAGAATCAGAGATTAAATTAACAACATCTGTTGGACCGTAGAAAAAGCAAGAGTATTACAGAAAAACCATCTACCTTTGCTTCATTGACTATGCTAAAGCCTTTGACTGTGTGCATCACAACAAAGTGTGGAAAATTCTGAAAGAGATAGGACTACCAGACCACTTTACCTGACTTCTGATAAACTTGTATACAGGTCAAGAAGCAATAGTTAGTACCGGACATGGAACAATAGACTGCCAAAATTGGGCAAGGAGGACATCAAAGCTGTATATTATCACGTTGCTTATTTAACCTCTCTGCAGATTACATCATGCAAAATGCTGGACTGGCTAAAACATAAGCTAGAATCAAGATTTCTGAGAAAAACATCAATAATATCAGATATACAGATGACACCACCCTTATGGCAGAAATCGAAGAGGAACTAAAGAGCCTCTTGATGAAAGTGAAAGAGTGAAAAAGTTGGCTTAAAGCTCAACATTCAGAAAACTAAGATCATGGCATCTGGTCCCATCACTTCATGGCAAATAGATGGGGAAACAATGGAAACATTGACAGACTTTATTTTCTTGGGGTCCAAAGTCAATGCAGATGGTGACTGTAGCCATAAAATTAAAAAAAACACTTGCTCCTTGGAAAAAAAGCTATGACCGACCTAGACAGCATATTAAAAAGCAGAGACATTACTTTGCTGACAAAGGTCCATATAGTCAAAGCAATGGTTTTTCCAGTAGTCATGTGTGGATGTGAGAGTTGGACCACAATGGCTGAGAGCCAAAGAATTGATACTTTCCAACTGTTTTGTTGGAGAAGACTCTTGAGAGTCCCTTGAATTGCAAGGAAATCACACCAGTTAATCCTACAAGAAATAAACCCTAAATATTTATTGGAAGGACTGATGCTGAAGCCTCAATACTTTGGCACCTGATGCAAAGAGCCAACTCATTGGAACAAGAGAGGACAAGATGGTTGGATGGCATCACTGACTCAATGAACATGAGTTTGAGCAAGCTCCAGGAGATGGTGAAGTACAGGAAAGCCTGGCATGCTGCAGTTCATGAGGTTTCAAAGAGCTGGACACAACTGAATGACTGAACAACAACAGCTTTGTCTTGACATAATGCCACTGCAGAATCTATGATCCTGGGATGCTTTCTAGAATAGAGTGTTCTAAGACTTTTTTCATAGCTAATTTGAAATATTATTTTTCATTTGTGATTTATGTTGCTGTACATTCAGACTGATGTATACCTACAAATATAAGTTCCTTATAATTATGCATTGACAGATGCTTGTAAACCTCCTTTGACAATTTCTATGTCAATATGCTTATGTGCTAATGCCATCTTTAAATCTCTCAATCATTCTCAAAGCATAAGCTTTCCAATTAATATTATTATAAATATAATAATTTAGGAAGCCATATCTACTTAGGGTTATAACTACCCAAACATTTTTTGACATTTATATTTTATTGAAGCAGTTTCTTTAAAAATGAATTTCCTAGATGACTAAATTGAAAACTGTTATAGCAATGATTGTTTTATTTATATTTGAACTGGCACTATCTAGCATAGATACTCAACAACTACTTTTGGATAAATTAATGGTTATGTGGTAGAAACAATCAGCTATGGATTAGTATTAAAAGTGCTAACCTAGTTGGTATATATTTAAATAATCTAGATGTGAAAAGTTTGGTATTATAATAAAGATACCCTCAGCCCTCCATTGACTCTTGAGTCCAATGTATTATACTCATTTTACACTATGTATCTGTAACCTATGTGACATTGCTAAGACCTGAAATGAAGCCATTTTACTGGAATGTAAGTTAATTTGCCATATGCTCACTAGTCGTGTCAACAAATTCAATTTAAACTTTTTTTTTAATCTGAAGAAATCTACTTCCATCTACCACTTGCAAAAAAAATGACCTGTATTAACATAGTAAAATAAACAATGATCATGTGAGAGTTACAGTGAATTATTGGAACTAAAGAAATATGTTGACATTTTACTCTACCCTGAGGAAATAGCCAATCACTTGAAAAAGGAAAACTCTGAGATAAAAATTCAGTATTCCTTGTAAAAATAGTTTTTTAAGAATTTATTTTAAACATAGTTTCAAATGACCAAAAGGGGAGAAAACTATTTTATAAAATCATGGACATTAATAAAAGTGTAAAGTTAATACAATAACACATAGTTTATGTTGTTCTCTATACTATACAGAGTAAACAAAATATAATAAATACAATTAATAAAAGAAGTTAGACTTTTTCTGGTTTTTGTATCATAAAATACATTATCAGGCACATAGTTGTTACTTCTAAATTGAAAATTTGTTTAATATCACTGACTGATTAAAATTGGTGATTACAGAAACAGGTGTAAACTGGGCTCCCAAAATCACACACAAAAGCAATACTAGAAAGTTTCCTCAATATGAGGAGACCAAATTTCTCCTGGTACTTATAGAAACTGGCACGCTAAGAACATGGACTCCAAGAACTCTGTCTTGTTTACAAGTTTTGCCCTCAACCTGGGTATCTTGAAAATATACCTGGATGTCATTCTCAACCCACTGCTGCTGCTGAGTCGCTTCAGTCATGTCCGGCTCTGTGCAACCCCATGGACGGCAGCCCACCAGGCTCCCCCGTCCCCGGGATTCTCCAGGCAAGAACCCTGGAGTGGGTTGCCATTTCCTTCTCCATTACCTATTATTTAATATTTTTAAGACTTGATTTTAGGCAAGAGTCTATATAGCAATTATTTTATTGTGCAATTTATTCTTCATTTTGAAAATGTCATGATCTTGAAGGGAGAGTCCATGCTGTGTCAGACACAGGGCTAAGTGTAGTTACAGATTAATAGCCTCAAAGAAGGTCACCACTAATTGAGAATAAAATATATAAACTTCATTATGGAAAAATCTGCTGAATGTTATACAATACCCACTTCTTGTTTTATCACTATCACAAACAACTCTTCACATCCACTTCATCAAGTTCTATGGTGCTTTATTACTTATTTGCAAACTTAGTCAAATAAACATTGGTATAATTCATTTGTCTTCCTTCCAAGACTCACTATGGCCCTTTATTTTGTCTGTATTTAAAATAGGGACAAGTTTGTCTTGTTCACAAGAGTAGCTCACACTTAGTTATACAGTGTCTGCCATAACAGCAAGAATTTCATCATCTTTATGGAAATAGTTTAGCTTATGTCGTCTTTCTTACTCCACAGTGTCCCATCCAAATTTCCACTTCCTTAAACAGTATAACTCCATTCAGCATCCCACATCCTTTGACAATTGTTTTCATCTTTTACTTTCTCAAGTTACAAATCCATCAGCACTGGACATATCATTGTCTTCTGGACTTATACCATTATTGATTTATCTATATATGTGCTCAGTCACATCCAACTCTTTGTGACCCCATGGACTGTATACCCCATCAGGCTTCTCTGTCCATGGAATTTTCCTGGCAAGAATACTAGGTTAGGTTGTCATTTCCTACTCCAGGAGATGTTCTGGAGAAATCAGAAAAAAATTCTTACCATTGTTCATATGTGTATATATATATATATATATATATTTTTTTTTTCCTTCTGGTTGTTTTTAAAGATTTTTTCTTTATCTTGTTGCTCAGTTGCCAAGTCATCTCCGACTCTTCACAGCCCCATGAACTGTAGCACACTAGGCTTCCCTGTCTCTTACAATCTCCCAGAGTTTACACAACTTTATGTCCATTGAATTGCTGATGCCATCAAACCATCTCATCCTCTGTCACCTGCTACTCCTCTTGCCCTCAACCTTTCCCAGCACCAGTCTTTTCCAATGAGTTGGCTCTTCACATCAGGTGGGCAAAATATTGAAGCTTCAGCATCAGTCCTTCCAAAAAGCGTTCAGGGTTGATTCCCTTAGTTTTCTACAATTTGATTAACTTTCTTTAATGTGCCTGCTGATTATATTTATGCTGTTTGTGATTGTCTGAGCTATGAAATTTAAATGTGATTTTTGTATGATTTTAAAGATTTTAGCATTTTTCTTTAATTTATTTTTTGTCCCAGTTACTTTATTGTTTGCTATTGATCCACCCAGGGCCCTGAAACTTGACTCATTCTTCTTCAATCTTTGTTCCTCTGTTCTTCAGATTAATAATTTCCACATATCTGCCCTAAATTTACTGACTTTTTATTCTGTCACCTGCAATCTGCTAAAACATTCAGTTTTCTTAAATTTTTGTTAGTTCTAGAATTTCTTTTATTTATTACTGTCTCCACTTACATAAGATTAGCAATTATGATCAATTTGGACCACTTTTTAGTTTAACTGTTCAGAGGTATTTATAATAGATGCTCTAGATTTGTATTTGCTTAGTCTAACCTTTGTGCCATTTCAGGTTTGTTTTCTGTTAACTGGTTTCTCGTGATTATTTGTAATAAGCCTTATTTCATACACATATATAATTACATAGCTTTATATTTATAATGATGTCTTTTATGGTCAGTGATTTGGGAGTGAACAGCAGCTTTACTGATATAAACTTAACATATCATATAATTCAACCATTTATTTAAACAACAATGCTTCTTACTATATTCACAGACTTGTGCCATCCCCGTACTCAATTTAAGAACATTTTCATCACCCCTAAAAGAAACCATATACCCTTTTGTAGTCAAGCTCCTCATTTTCCTCCACTAATTTACTCTTATCCTCTACAGATTTGCTTTTTCTAGACACTTAATATAAAGGAAATCATATGATATGTGGTCTTTCACAACCATTTTTTTTCACTTGGCATGATGTGTTCAACGTTCATCCATGTTGTAGCATGTGTCAGTACTATAAGTTTTGTAGTACTTAAAACAGGAGATATTATTAATATTAATTTTGTCAAATAAAGTCATTTAAAATGCCCCAAAGTCTTTGTCACGTACTTCTTAATGTTGTAGAGACATTTTAACACTCACAAAAAAGGGAGAAGATAACCAACAAGGCCCTACTGTATAGCACAGGGAACTCTGCTCAATGTTATGTGGCAGTCTGGATTGGAGGGGAGTTTGGGGAGAATGGATGGATGCATATGTATGGCTGTGGCCCTTGCTGTCCACCTGAAACTGTCACAAAGTTATTAATTGACTATACTCCAATATAAAATAAAAATAAAAAGTAATTTTTTAAAAATGAAAAACATAAACCCTAATGAAGGGTTGTGATATGTTGATTAAATTTAACCACAGGAAAAACAGCATTTCTTTCTTAGTGTGGGTCATTAAAAAAATTCCATTGACTTACTTTTGTCCCTTACCTTCAGAGAACAGGGTATATATACCTCAACAAAGGCAATATTGTGCTTCCTTAGTAGAAACTTAGGTGACATGGGAAAATCCCATGGCTGTTCAAAAGTGTGGGGATCCCTTCTCACCTGTAAAAGGAAAGTTGGACCAGATGATTTATCTATTACTCCACTGCTTCACTTGTTGTTGTTGTTGTTGTTGTTGTTAATTCCAGGCAGTGAACTAAGCTGGGACTGCAAAAAAGAAATTCAAAGATGATGTGCTATAGAGAAGTCATGGGTTACATGGGTAAAAAATTATTAGTTTCACCATCTTTGGGGGTCAGGCTTCCCAAAAGAGGTGATACTTGGGAAGCGTATACCAGCCAAGGCAAGACCTCAAAGCTGAATTGGAGCCCAAGCAGCTGCATGTATGTTCTATGCAAAGGAAGGAAGATTGTACCTATGAGAGGAGCTGCAGCTGGGCTTTTCAGCAGAGAAGCAAAACTGAGCCTCATCAGGTCAGCCCCATCCAGACTGAGCCAGGCAAATTCAAGGTAGGGACTCCAGCAAAGGTCCAAGGAGAAATGTGCAGCCTTACAGCCTGAAAGGAGGGGCCGAGTTCCAGGCAGTTTTGAAGCAGAAACACTAGGAAAGGGCACTCACCACCTGTGCGAGCTCCATCAAAGATCTGACTTCTTTCCCCAGGGCTGCACCCTCTTTCCTCCCACCATTGCACCATCACGCCTCCTTTTTCTGACCTTCTTAGAGTTCCGAGTGATATCAGGCCTGGACATCCACCCTCAGTGGCATTGTGGAGCTTTCCTTAGGGACAACTGAGTCAGTCAACCATACAAGTCCTCAGGCAGCCTGAGATCCCCAGTGATCTAGTGAGTTGAGAGGCCAGATTTGTACAGGTGCATTGGCCCCAGTCTCTCTCTCTCTCTTTTTTTAAGGAACAAATTAATATGCCTTTGCACTTTCCTCTTGGGTTTATGGTCATTTGCATTGATTCCACTTCATGACTATTATGAATGAATGATCGTCCATGTGTAAGTTTCTATGAACATGTTCTTTCTTTAAATTAATTAATTTCTTTTAATTGGAGACTAATTACTTTACAATATTATGGTGGGTTTTGCCATATATTGACATGAATCAGCCACGGGTACACATGTGTCCACCCATTCTGAAACTCCCTCCCACCTCCCTCCCCATCTTATCCCCTTGGGTTGTCCCAGTGCACCGGCTTTGAGTGCCCTATTTCATGCATCAAACTTGGACTGGTGATCTATTTCACATATGGTAATATACATGTTTCAATGGTATTCTTTCAAATCATCCCACCCTCGCCTTGTTCCACAGAGTCCAAAATTCTGTTTGTTATATCTGTGTCTCTCTGGCTGCCTCATATACAGGGTCATCATTACCATCTTTCTAAATTCCATATTTATGCATTAATATACTGTATTGGTGTTTTTCTTTCTGACTTACCTAAATCTGTATAATAGGCTCCAGTTTCATCCACCACATTAGAACTGATTCAAATGTGTTTTTTTTTAATAGCTGAGTAATATTCCACTGTGCATTGTACCACAACTTTCTTATCCATTTGTCTGCTGATGGACATCTAGGTTGCTTCAATGTCCTAGCTGTTGTAAACAGTGCTGCGATGAACATTGAAGTACAGATGTCTCTTTCAATTCTAGTTTCCTCGGTGTGTATGACCAGCAGTGGGACTGCTGGGTCATATGGCAGTTCTATTTTCAGTTTTTAAACACTGTCTAACACCATACACAAAAATAAACTCAAAATGGATTAAAGACATAAATGTAAGACCAGAAACTTTAAAAATCCTAGAGGAAAACATAGGCAAAACACTCTCTGACATAAATTTCAGCAAGATCTTCTATGAACATGTTCTTATTTCTCTTGGGTAGACACCTAAGAATGATATTGCTAAATTATATAGTAACTCTCCTTTTTTGTTCATTTGTTTTTTGAAGAATTGCCAGGCTGTTTTTCGGAGAGACTGTGTTATTCTGCATTCCCAACAGCAATGTATGAAAGTTTTAATTTCTCCATCTCTTCACTTTCTGTCTTACTTTTTGATCATAGCCATCTTATTGGGGGTGAAGTTGTATCCCATTATAGTTTTGATTTGCATTTCCCTGATAGCTAAAGATGTTGAGGATTTTCTCATATGAATATTGGTCATTTGTATGTTTCTGAATATCTATTCAGAATGTTTGCTTCTGTTTAACTGAGTGTTTTGTCTTTTCACTAAGTTGCAAGAGTTCGTTATATATTCTGGATAGAAGTTTCCAATCAGAAATATGAATTTTAGTATTTTCTTCCACTCAGTGGATTGTCTTTGCACTTTCCTGATGGAATGCCACGAGGCATGGATTTTTTTAATCCAATAGATCTATTTTTTTTTTTCTCTTAACACTTGTGCTTTTGGTGTCATATCTAAGAAACCATTGCCTACTACAAGGTGAGGAATGCTTACACCTCTTTTCTCTCAAGTGTTATGTATTTTTTAACATTCATTTATATCTTTGATGCACTTGGAATCGATTTTTGATTTGATGTGAGGTAGGAGTCTAACTTTGTTCTTTCACATGTAGTTATCCAGTTGTCTCACCACTATTTGCAGAAAAGACAGCCCTTACCTCAGCAAATCATCTTGGCACATTTGTTGGTGATAGTTTTTGGTTTGTTCTTTTTCATTTGTTGTTCTGTTGATAAGAGATGTCCAGTAAGCATGACAGGCTTCCCTGTCCTTCACTATCTCCTGGATTTTGCTCCAACTCATGTCCATTGAGCCAATGATACCATCTAACCATCTCATTCTCTATTAACCCCTCCTTCTCTTGCCCTCAATCTTTCCCAGCATCACAGTCTTTTACAATGAGTCAGCTCTTTGCATCAGGTGGCTGAAGTATTGGAGTTTCAGCTTCAGCATCAGTCCTTCCAATTAATATTCAGGGTTAATTTCCTTTAGGATTTACTGGTTTGATCACTTTACAGTCTAAGGGACTCTCGAGAGTCTTCTCCAATGAAACACAGTCCAAAAGCATCAGTTCTTCAGCACTCACCCTTCTTTATGGTCCAAATTTCACATCCATACATGACTATTGGAAAAACCATAGCTTTGACTAGACAGACCTTTGTCAGCAAAGTGATATCTTTGTTTTTTAATATATTGTCTAGGTTTGTCATAGCTTTTCTTCCAAGGAAACTCATCTTTTAATTTCATTGAATATTAGACATTTAGGATACTACATCATAAAAAAAAACAAAATTTCTTATTGAAATTTTTTATTTTAGCTGGAAGTTTAGTTACTCCTGGGTTTCCTTGAATTAATCTGGACTTATTTTACACTTTGTTGTTGTAGACTCAAGGAAGGCTCAATGTGTTCCCAAGCCTCAATAAGTTCAGTTCAGTTCAGTTGCTCAGTCGTGTCTGACTCTCTGCGACCCCATGAATCGCAGCATGCCAGGCCCCCCTGTTCACCAACTCCTGGAGTTCACCCAGACTCGCATCCATCGAGTCAGTGATGCCATCCAGCCACCTCATCCTCTGTCGTCCCCCTCTCCTCCTGCCCCCAATCCCTCCCAGCATCAGAGTCTTTTCCAATGAGTCAACTCTTCACATGAGGTGGCCAAAGTACTGGAGTTTCAGCTTTAGCATCATTCCTTCCAAAGAACATCCAGGACTGGTCTCCTTCAGAATGGACTGGTTGGATCTCCTTGCAGTCCAAGGGACTCTCAAGAGCCTTCTCCAACACCACAGTTCAGAAGCATCAATTCTTCGGCATTCACCTTTCTTCACAGTCCAACTCTCACATCCATACATGACCACTGGAAAAACCATAGCCTTGACTAGACGGACCTTAGTCGGCAAAGTAATATCTCTGCTTTTGAATATGCTATCTAGGTTGGTCATAACTTTCCTTCCAAGGAGTAAGTGTCGTTTAATTTCATGGCTGCAATCATCCTCTGCAGTGATTTTGGAGCTCCAAAAAATAAAGTCTGACACTGTTTCCACTGTTTCCCCATCTATTTGCCATGAAGTGATGGGACCAGATGCCATGATCTTAGTTTTCTGTTATTGAGCCTTAAGCCAACTTTTTCACTCTCCACTTTCACTTTCATCAAGAGGCCTTTTAGTTCCTCTTCACTTTCTGCCATAATGGTGGTGTCATCTGCATATCTGAGGTTATTGATATTTCTCCTGGCAATCTAGTGATACTCAAATTCCATGTTTCATCTTCCCTAAGGATTTTTTTTTTCAGACTTGGATTTGCACTTTTAGGATATCATTCTTATTTTAAGATCGTTCTGGCATCTCAGTTTACATGTGAAGGACATCTCTCCAATGGTATGGCCATATGTCACCAGATGGTGCTTTTATGTGCCTTTCCCCCTGACCAGCACCACTCCCTTGCTTGTCAACCCTATAGAAGCTGGTATCCAATAAGTCCTGAGTAGTCTCTTGTTCCAGAGAAGGCAATAGCACCCTACTCCAGTACTCTTGCCTGGAGAATCCCATGGACGGAGGAGCCTGGGGGGCTGCAGTCCATGGGGTCTCGAAGAGTCGGATATGACTGAGCAACTTCACTTTCACTTTTCACTTTTATGCATTGGAGAAGGAAATGGCAACCCACTCCAGTGTTGTTGCCTGGAGAATCCCAGGGACAGGGGAGCCTGGTGGGCTGCCCTCTATGGGGTCACACAGAGTCAGACACAACTGAAGTGACTTAGCAGCAGCAGCAGTCTCTTGTTCTGGAGAAGGCAATGGCAACCCACTCCAGTACTCTTTCCTGGAAAATCCCATGGACGGAGGAGCCTAGTAGGCTGCCATCTACGGGGTCACACACAGTGGGGCACGACTGAATCAACTTAGCAGCAGCAGCAGCAGCAGCCGCCTCATGTTCTTCACAAGTCCCAGCCCTTGCATCCTGGCAGGTGTCTCACCTTGACCTGTTTTGCTCCCTCTGCATAAGACAGACCTTTCTGATGCTTCCCTCTGTGGACAGACTGCAGCCACTTCACTCTAGTCACTGTCTCCTTAGCTTTGTAAGATTGTGTGTGCTCTTTTGGGAACTCAACTTTGAGCTGTGGTTCTTGGGGAATTTTCCATAGACGTGAAGGTGGGACTTTATGGAGCTAAACTTTTCAGTTTCCCTTTATGTAAGGATCACAGCTTTGTGCTTTCTGTTGCACATTGCTTAAGAACAGCTGTCTTCTCTTATCATTATAGTGAAATGGCTAGTCTGGGCACCAATCACTCCATTAAGGCTATCTGATATAGATTAAAAAAAGCACACTACAATGGGAATATATTTTTTCATTTCTCTGAATGTTCAGGATCACAAAGTAATATCACTTATACTGAGTATTCATTCTATGCACCTTTTGTTATAATAAAGTCTTCCACCACACGTTTAGTATCTTAGAAATTTTTTGATAATTTTGCATTGAAAAGACAGCTTTGTACATTTTGTAAGATTCTAAGAGAGAGTTATAATTCTGAAGTGGCCTTAAAAATTACAGGATATCTCTTTCAATAGCAAAAAAAACTTAAGGTAAACTGAAAAATTCCTGATATAAATTAGCTGAATTATTTGAATGCAATTTAAATTACTACAAATAACTTACTAAAGAGTGCAAATAATACTGTTACAAGAATCATAACGAGGGGGAAATTATTCTAAAGAAGTAGAGTGCTCAGCTGGAGGAGATAATTAGGTAATGAATGGTTAATTGGTAGAGTATGAAGTTGGTGTGTAGGTATATTAAAGTAGATTAAAAAGTCTCAAGAGAGTCAAAGCAAAGGAGAAAGCAATCTAGCATATTAACCAGTATCCGCCCTCCACAATTCTTAGACATATATAAGAGCATAATCTTTCAGGGAGAAAATTGATACAATTCATTTATTCACTAAATGGAGAAAACCATGAAAATTATTTGGAAGCATTAACATTATGAAAATAATGTCATTGAGAAATTAATTAAATAGATATATAATTTTACTTGACTCTCATACCTTTAATAAAGAACACTAAATCTTTTAAAGTAAAAGACTAGCACCCCGAGGTTAAAAAGTTAGCACTGAAAAGAATTACTCAACACAGGAAAGCAGAAGATACCCATAAACTAAACAAACAGCTACACACTAGGCCACAACCAAATGCTGGACTGTGATAGAAACAGTCTAATAGCATAGAAACATGTTCTCTTCCAGTCATTCCTTTTTGTAGTATTTTCTTATCTATGACACATAGTAAATGGTCAAGTCATTCAAAATTCTCCATGCTAAGGAATGATTTCCTTATATCCCACCGACTTTGCTGCTGCTGCTAAGTCACTTCAGTCGTGTCCGACTCTGTGCGACCCCATAGACAGCAGCCCACCAGGCTCCCCCGTCCCTGGGATTCTCCAGGCAAGAACACTGGAGTGGGGTGCCATTTCCTTCTCCAATGCATGAAAGTGAAAGTGACATCGCTCCATCGTGTCCAACTCTTAGCGACCCCATGGACTGCAGCCCACCAGGTTCCTCCGCCCATGGGATTTTCCAGGCGTGGGGCGCCATTGCCTTCTGAACTCTAAAGTGTTAGCACTCCTGATCATATCTCCAGGACTTGTGTACAGAATAAGACAGCCTATCTGTAGGGTTGTCAGGAATACTACAGGCAGCCCCATGTAGGGAAAGAGCAAATTAGCCAAGACAGCAATAGTCAAGCTCTCTTGCCCCAGGTCTTCTCACTCTCACCCCAGGTCTTCTCACTCTCGCCCCATGTTTTGTAAATTCATGGTTATGTAACAACTGAGCTCACGTATAGCACTGCACATGCCTGTCACAGGTATTCACTTGACCGTAGGCTGCTTTTGTTCTGTAAGGATCTGTAAGCTCCTCCTGGAAAGCCCTTTGAGGCTGTGTTGTGTTGGGGTGTATTGTGTTATGTCATGTCATGTCATGTCATGTCATGTCATGTCATGTCATGTCAAGTCTGCTGCTATGGCTCCTGTGCCAGCCAGGTGAGAATAAAGGTGTCTGCAGTTCCTATGGCTCCTTGCAGTTTTCTCCCAGCTTCTTAGGTCATGCCTTGCCTACCACTGGTTCAACGAACTATGCACACAGTGAGATACAGCAAGAGACCCAGTTAAACTGTATTGCAGACAAACAACTTTTGGAGGAAGGGTATAAACATGCTAAATATTACATGGGACACACTTCCACTATAACTTATTCATTGTTTATCAGAAGTTCCAGTTTCACTTAATGTCCTATACTTTTATAATTGAATCTGGCAAATCTACCTATTCAGGAAATGTGTGCCAGCTTGGTCAACAGTGGCAACTGGAAGTTGAGACTGCAGCTTTAGAGTCAGAGAGACTTAGGTTCTTATATAAGAACTGATTTCAAGTGACCTTTGTTGGGTGTAATTATTTTTTTCAATTATAACAGGGATATTTGGCCTTGGAATACAGAATGAAGCAGGGCAAGGCTAATAGAGTTTTTCCAAGAGAAACCACTGGTCACAGCAAACACCCTCTTCCAACAACAGGAGAAGACTCTACACATGAACATCACCAGATGGTCAACACTGAAATCAGATTGATTATATCTTTGCAGCCAAAGATGGATAGGGTCTATACAGTCAACAAAAACAAGACTGGGACATGACTGTGGCTCAGATCATCAACTCCTTATTGCCAAATTCAGACTTAAATGGAAGAAGGTAGGGAAAAAAATAATAGACCATTCAGGTATGACCTAAATCAAATCCCTTATGATTATACAGTGGAACAGAGAAATAAACTTAAGAGTCTGGATCTGATAGAGTTCCTGATGAACTTTGGACAGAGGTTCAGGAGACAGGGATCAAGACCATCCCCATGGAAAAGAAATGCAAAAAAAGCAAAATGGCTGTATGGGGAGGCCTTACAAATAGCTGTGAAAAGAAGAGAGCTGAAAAGCAAAGGAGAAAAGGAAAGATATAAGCATCTGAATGCAGAGTTCCAAAAAATAGCAAGGAGAGATAAGAAAGCCTTCCTCAGCGATCAATGCAAAGAAACAGAGGAAAACAACAGAATGGGAAAGAGTAGAGACCTGTTCAAGAAAATTAGAGATATCAAGGGAAATTTTCATGCAAAGATGGGCTCAATAAAGGACAGAAATAGTATGGACCTAGAAGAAGCAGAAGATATTAAGAAGAGGTGGCAAGAATACACAGAACTGTACAAAAAAGATCTTCACGACCAAGATAATCATAATGGTATGATCACTCACCTAGAGTCAGACATCCTGGAATGTGAATTCAAGTGGGCCTTGGAAAGCATCACTACAAACAAAGCTAGTGGAGGTGATGGAATTCCAGTTGAGCTATTTCAAAACTTGAAAGATGATGCTGTGAAAGTGCTGCACTCAATATGCCAACAAATTTGGAAAACTCAGCAGTGGCCACAGGACTGGAAATGGTCAGTTTTCATTCCAATCCCAAAGAAAGGCAATGCCAAAGAATGCTCAAACTACTGCACAATTGCACTCATCTGACAGGCCAGTAAAGTAATGCTCAAAATTCTCCAAGCCAGGCTCCAGCAATATGTGAACCATGAACTTCCTGATGTTCAAGCTGGTTTTAGAAAAGGGAGAGGAACCAGAGATCAAATTGCCAACATCTGCTGGATCATCAAAAAAGCAAGAGAGTTCCAGAAAAACATCTATTTCTGCTTTATTGACTATGCCAAAGTCTTTGACAGTGTGGATCACAATAAACTGTGGAAAATTCTTCAAGAGATAGGAATACCAGACCACCGGACCTGCTCTTGAGAAACCTATATGCAGGTCAGGAAGCAATAGTTAGAACTTGATATGGAATTACAGACTGGTTCCAAATAGGAAAAGGAGTATGTCAAGGCTGTATATTGTCACCCTGCTTATTTAACTTCTATGCAGAGTACATCATGAGAAACACGGGGCTGGAAGAAGCACAAGCTGGAATCAAGATTGCTTGGACTAATTTCAATAACCTCAGATGTGCAGATGACACCACCCTTATGGCAGAAAGTGAAGAGGAACTAAATGATGAAAGTGAAAGAGGAGAGTAAAAAGTTGGCTTAAAACTCAACATTCAGAAAACAAAGATCATGGCATCTGGTCCCATCACTTCATGGGAAATAGATGGGGAAACAGTGGAAACAGTGTCAGACTTTATTTCTGAGGGCTCCAAAATCACTGCAGATGGTGACTGCAGCCATGAAATTAAAAGACACTTACTCCTTGGAAGGAAAGTTATGACCAACCTAGATAGCATATTCAAAAGCAGAGGCATCACTTAGCCAACAAAGTTCCATCTAGTCAAGGTTATGGCTTTTCCAGTGGTCATGTATGGATGCGACAAAGCTGAGCACTGAAGAACTGATGCTTTTAAACTGTGGTATTAGAGAAGACTCTTGAAAGTCCCTTGGACTGCAGGGAGATCCAGCCAGTCCATTCTAAAGGAGATCAGTCCTGGGATTACTTTGGAAGGAATGATGCTAAAGCTGAAACTCCAGTACTTTGGCCACCTCATGCAAAGAGTTGACTCATTGGAAAAGACTCTGATGCTGGGAGGGATTGGGGGCAGGAGGAGAAGGGGACGACAGAGGATGAGATGGCTGGATGGCATCACTGACTCGATGGATGTGAGTTTGAGCAAGCTTCGGGAGTTGGTGATGGACAGTTAGGCCTGGTGTGTTGCAGTTCATGGGGTCACAAAGAGTCGGACACGATTGAGTGACTGAACTGAACTGAACTGATGGTATGTTTAATATTCTTGCTTGGAAGGATTCAAAGAATTTTTTTAAAAGGTAACATGACAACAGTGCTAAGTTCTTACACATAGTAAGCCCTCAGTAAATATAAGTATTTATAATATACTACAATAGTTAATATATAAGTATTATTCATGAAAATTTCGAAAATATATACTTATTTTTCTTTCTAAAGTCCAAAGGTCATTTCCTCAACATATTACTTTTCTATTAAGATATTTTGAAGTTGCCTTTTACCATCACAATATTTCATTCAAGACTTCTCACAATCTTAATACCTACAAACAGTTTGAGCCATTAGAGATCAAATAATCCTCTCAAAACTGAAGCTCACTTACCTAAGTTCATTTTTTCCCTCTCTTTTCTTCATGTGAATTTACTGAATTGTTTGTATAAGTCTGTGTGTAACCTATACATTTACAGCAACTGTTATTAAACATAGATCATGAATCTATTAAAATATTGGTTTATCACTATCTGGCATATGTATAAAGTGTAAAACTACATATAGTGTACATTGGAGTATGTAAATTAATATTTTATTTTAGCCTCATAAAAAAAAAGGATGGAAAATCAAAAATAGTTTGCAATTAACAACATCTGCTTCAGTACCCTATTTCCACAAGACCCAGTTGCCAGCACCAGAATCTTGTCCTCATTCATGATTCCTCCTACTTCCTCATCCTCTGCTTCTATGACTCTCTTAATGGACTTTACCAAATACACATATCTGAAGTTTATCAATGTTTCTCCCACCCACCCCAACTAAAATAACTTTGTTGCATCATTCTTATTTACATGTGGCTTTTGTTCACATATTATGACTCTACCAATTCTCCACATGGAAGCCAGAATGATTTGTTCAACTGCCAACACTCTTTTGTGTCTCTTCAATACTCCCAAGATAAGTTAACATTCTACATCATGATTTATAAAGCCCTCATAATCTTTTATTTGCCTTTCTCTGCAGAATTATTTCTTAATCTCTTGCCACATACTCTTTCCTCTAACTACTCTTGCTTTTTAAAAATTTGTCCAAAATGCTGCATTTATGCTAAGATACTATAGTCGTGTCCAACTATTTGCAACCCTATGGACCATAGACCGTCAGGCTCCTCTGTCCTTGGGATTCTCCAGACAAGAATATTGGAGTTGTTTGCCATGCCATCCTCCAAGGGATCTTCCCAACCCAGGGATCCAACCTGTGTCTCTTACATTTCCTGCATTGGCAGGTGGGTTCTTTACCACCAGCATCCACCTGGGAAGCCCCCAAAATACTACAACTCTGATCTATAGAAATTAAATGAAATATTGGATTGGCCAAAAGTTTGGTAAATTCAGTTTTTCCATACATCTTATGGAAAAACCTGATCAAACAGTTTGGTCAATCCATTAGAAATAACAATTTTGTAAACAATTGAAACCAATTTCAGGTCAGTAATAGACAAGTTTGTAGATTATCCTGTATGTGTACTACTTTCTTCAACATTTAGACATTTTAAAGTTGTTTTTCAATGAAGTAGTCAGGAATTAGGGTTTCCCTGGTATCTCAGTGGTAAAGAATATGTCTACCGATGGAGGAGATGTGGGTTCCATCCCTGGGTTGAAAAGTTCTGGAGGAGGAAATGGCATTCTTGTCTGGGAAATCCCATATACAGAGGAGTCTGGTGATCTATGAGTCAGTCGGATACAACTTAGGGCTAAAAACACCAACAGTCCAGAATTAACTTTCAGTTACGTTCAGTTCAGTTCAGTTGCTCAGTCGTGTCCGACTCTCTGAGACCTTGTGAATCGCAGCACGCCAGGGCTCCCTGTCCATCACCAACTCCTGAAGTTCACTCAGACTCACTTCCATCGAGTCAGTGATGCCATCCAGCCATCTCATCCTCTGTCATCACCTTCTCCTCCTGTCCCAATCCCTCCCAGCATCAGAGTCTTTTCCAACGAGTCAACTCTTCGCATGAGGTGGCCAAAGTACTGGAGTTTCAGCTTTAGCATCATTCCTTCCAAAGAAATCCCAGGGCTAATCTCCTTCACAATGGACTGGTTGTATATCCTTGCAGTCCAAGGCACTCTCAAGAGTCTTCTCTAATACCACAGTTCAAAAGCATCAATTCTTCGGCATTCACCTTTCTTCACAGTCCAACTCTCACATCCATACATGACCACTGGAAATACCATAGCCTTGACTATACGGACCTTTGTTGGCAAAGTAATGTCTCTGCTTTTGAATATGCTGCCTAGGTTGGTCATAACTTTTCTTTCAAGCAGTAAGCGTCTTTTAATTTCATTGCTGCAGTCACAATCTGCAGTGGTTTTGGAGCCCCAAAAAATAAAGTCTGAACTCTTTCCATTGTTTTCCCATCTATTTCCCATGAAGTAATAGGACCAGATGCCATGATCTTCGTTTTCTGAATGTTGAGTTTTAAGCCAACTTGTTCACTCTTCACTTTCACTTTCATCAAGAGGCTTTTTAGTTCCTCTTCACTTTCTGCCATAAGGGTGGTATCATCTGCATATCTGAGGTTGTTGATATTTCTCCCAGCAATCTTGATTCCAGCTTGTGCTTCTTCCAGTCCAGCGTTTCTCATGATGTACTCTGCATAGAAGTTAAATAAGCAGGGTGACAATATACAGCCCTGACATACTCCTTTTCCTATTTGGAACCAGNCAAACATTGACATGAACTCACCACGAGTGTACATGCGTTCCCAAACATGAATCCCCTCCCACCTCCCACCCCATAACATCTCTCTGGGTCCTCCCCATGCACCAGCCCCAAGTCCCTAATTTTCTTGAAGAGATCGCTACTCTTTCCCATTCTGTTGTTTTCCTCTATTTCTTCGCATTGATCGCTGAAGAAGGCTTTCTTATCTCTTCTTGCTATTCTTTGGAACTCTGCATTCAGATGCTTATATCTTTCCTTTTCTCCTTTGTTTTTCACTTCTATTCTTTTCACAGCTATTTGTAAGGCCTCCCCATACAGCCATTTTGCTTTTTTGCATTTCTTTTCCATGGGGATGTTCTTGATCCCTGTCTCCTGTACAATGTCACGAACCTCATTCCATAGTTCATCAGGCACTCTATCTATCAGATGTAGGCCCTTAAATCTATTTCTCACTTCCACTGTATAACCATAAGGGATTTGATTGAGGTCATACCTGAATGGTCTAGTGGTTTTCCCTACCTCCTTCATTATGTCTGAATTTAGCAATGAGGAGTTCATGATCTGAGCCATAGTCAGCTCCTGGCCTTGTTTTTGTTGACTGTATAGAGCTTCTCCATCTTTTGTTGCAGAGAATATAATCAATCTGATTTCGGTGTTGACCATCTGGTGATGTCCATGTGTAGAGTCTTCTCTTGTGTTGATGCAAGAACTAGCTTTACTCAAAAAAAACCCTGACTTGAACTCTTGGCTCATGGGAAATTACTTATAAGACCTTTGAATGCCATAATGAGAGTGCCTAATAAGGGTGTCTTTCTTTATATTGGGACCATGGGCTACAACACATAGTCTTACAACATGATTTATGGTGGGGGCTTTGGGTCATGCAGTATTTGTTCACTCTCTGGAAGGTCTGGAAACTGAGATCAGCAGCACGAGGAAACAACCATGTTTGGGCTCCACAGTCACTGCAGATGGTGACTGCAGCCATGAAGTTAACAGATACTTGCTCCTTGGAAGAAAAGCTATGTTCAACCTAGACAGCATATTAAAAAGCAGAGACTTTATTTTGCCAAAAAAGTTCTGTCTAGTCAAAGCTATGGTTTTTCCAGTAGTCATGTATGGATGTGAGAGTTGGAATATAAAGGAAGTTGAGCACCGAATAATTGATGCTTTTGAACTGTGGTGTTGAAGAAGACTCTTGAGAGTCCTTTGGACTGCAAGGAGATCCAACCAGTCCATTCTAAAGGAAATCAGTCCTGAATATTCATTGGAAGGACTGATGCTGAAGCTGAAAGTACAATACTTCGGCTACCTGATGCGAAGAACTGATTCGTTGGAAAAGACCCTGATGCTGGGAAGGACTGAAGGCAGGAGGAGAAGGGGCTGAAAGAGGATGAGATGGTTGGATGGCATCACCGACTCAATGGACATGAGTTTGAGTAAACTCTAGGAGTTGATGATAGACAGGGATGACTGGCATGTTGCAGTCCATGGCATTGCAAAGAGTCAGACACAACTGAGTGAATGAACTGAACTGACAAGTCCTGATGAGAATTCTGGATTCCAAGGCCCAAATAAGCTTCCCAGTTGGCTTTACTCCACATATTGTCACACATTGTTGCCAGAAATTTAGTTCTATGACTCCACTTGGAGTGACAACTGGAAATTATGGGTTGGTTCCTCTCCATGTATCTGTTTCCTTTGCTGATTTTAATCTGTATGTGTTCAGCTGCTCAGTCGTGTCCAACTCTTTATGATTCCGTGGACTGCGTAGCCTGTTTGGTTCCTGTGTCTGTGGGGTTTTCCAGGCAAGGTACTGGAGCAGGTTGCTATTTCCTGCTCCAGGAGATCTTCCTAACCCAAGGATCAGATCTATGTCTCTAGAGTCTCCTGCATTGGCAGCTGGATTCTTTATCACTGCATCTCCTGGGCAGCCCTTAATCTGTATTGTTTCACTGTGATAAGCCTTAACTATGGGTATAATTGCTTTCAGGGAGTCTGTGAGCCCTAATGAATTATCAAAACTGAAGGTGACTTTAAAGACAGTCATACTTGCAATTGATGTCAAAGTTAGGGTGATTCTAGGGGGTATTCCCTAACTTCATAATAATATATTAAGGAAGGTCAGTTTTCTTCTGCAGAACATATATGTATGTGTATTTATGTTCATGTATGTATTAATTTATATATCTTTCCAGTACCCAAAGAATGTTTCCTCAAGATACCTGTTATATTAGATGTTGAAGCCTTACTTTACCATCCATCCCCCTTATACCAGACCCCAATAAATCACTATTGATAACTTTACACTAATATGACTGCATACTTGTATATACCTACTACATTATGAATTCCTTGGCAGCTAGGACTTTAGTCATTTCATTTTAGAATATTTAATTTTAAGCATCTGACACATTTACAGGCAAATTTTGGGTATCGATAACTTTGTTGAATAATGAATGAATCTATAGAACCATTACAAATTCAAAATCATTTAAGTCAGATTTTGATCATGTGACAAACAGAACTTCCAATTCATAATACTCAAACACAACTTTTAGAGAAAGTTGAAATAATACAGCTTGAATTTTAGTGATGTTTATGGCCTCCAGGTTTCTTTTTAATCCTCTTTCCCAATCACAATTAGTGAAATCCTAAACCATTCAGCATGAAATTTAATATAAATTTCAGAGTGTAAATGTATTTATGCCAGTTCTCCGGTTGGATCAGTCTCAAGTTCACATTTATCCCGTCACAACACTAGTCAGGAGAATTCTAATGAATCCTGATTTCTGGCACCCAGTTATTCACATCATTGTGTAATACTTATGCTTGAGTGTGAGTGGAACATGTGATTTGATTCTAATCAACAGAACATAAGAAAAACAATAAGTCAAGAAATTTTACAGATGTAATTCAAGTCCTACTCAGGTGGTACTCAAAGGGATATTTCCCCAGGTGAAGTTTAGGAAGTATCTTAAAGTAGAGTATCAAAGCTTAGAATGCACCTCTCTTGCTGGCCAAGAAGAAGTAAAAGTTTAGAAGTACATGGAGAGGGGGTCCCTCTGGGAGCTAAGGACCTCAGGCTTGTCACTGGAAAAAAAACCTGATTTCTGCTCCCACCCTGAGAGAGTTAGAAAATGAATCCCAAAGTCTATTTTTTAAATCTTTTGGCAGCAGTGTGCCATATGTGGGATATTAATTCCCCAACCAGGGTTTGAATGCACTTCCTGCATTTGCAGCTCAGAGTCTTAATCACTGGACCTCTAGGATAATCCTAAACCCCAGTCTCTAGATGAGAACTCATTCCAGGCAATATCTTGATTTCAGCCTTGTGAGACCCTAGGCAGAGGAACCAGTGAAACTCTGCTTGGACTTGGCAGCCAAGGAAACTGTAAGCTAATAAAGGTATGTTTAAAAAATTAAAATACGCAAAAATAAATAAATAAATGCATGTTGTGGTCACCCACTAAGCTTGTGATAATTTGTTATGCAGCTTAGAAAACAAATGCAACCACTTTACTGCAATGCAGGAATAGTAATACTTTCACTTGCAAACAGGTAATTTATCTCTTCTAAGCTTTATTTATTGCCCCTCCTACCTAAGAAATATTGTTAGACC
>SJYQ01000974.1:59657-75587 GCA_006410935.1 Redunca redunca
TAAAGTTTGGGAGAATGAAAGGTTAAAGCATAAAAATAAATGTTTCATTTTATATATGTTTATGTAAAATTGGCCTTTGGCATAGGCATAGGACATAGAAAAATGAATGCAGCATTAAGCTAGTTTAGAAAGAATTCAATCACCTACTCAGTATTGACATCCTATAGCTAATTTAAACTAGCACATTTAAACATTTCTGCCTTTAGACTTCAAAAGTTGACGTGTGTAGACTCTAATTGCATTCTGGCAATTATTCAGTAGAAGTTTAAGCAAGAGAGCTTTGAAATCTTTCTGGAATGCTGTTTATATATTAAATAGTTCAACATGTAATGTGATTAAACCAGTGAGTCTACAAATCAGTCTCAAGGGAAGAACATTCTTTGAACATCTGTGAAATCAGTTTTCAATCATTTTAAATTTTATTTAAAATTGCATAGGGGTGCCTTGAGAGTCCCTATTTATTCTCTTGTTATTTATTCCTATTGCCATCTCAGTCTGCATGTGAGGGCACAATTCTCTTTTGGTTGTTAATCAGTTTCACTTTGAGATGTCAAAATCAGACAAAATTCAGCATGTCTGCAACAAATTCACTCTTCCTAGGAAATGGAATACTCCTTCTGAATGTCTAGTTTGTGTGCTTTGTCATTACCCAGGATCAAACAATTTCTGCTGCGTTCTTCTTCATTGCAGTGTACAGTTAGTGGTTATATCTTGTCAGTTCTTCCCCTACATTCTCTACTGTGTTAGCCCTGGTTGTCCTCCATACACATGTAAGGACTCACACACACACACACACACACACACACACACACACACACACTCCATACCCATTCTTCAGTTCTGGTCTGAGTAATCATTAATTTTAAATGATTTAGAAGCCTTCAAAATGCTTCTATCTCTCCCCTTTAATTTATCCTGCATGTAACTATCAAATTAGCCTAGGGTAAGACTTCGTTTTTTTGTTTGTTTCTTATTATTACCAAAATAATGGTGTCCATTTAACATTGATCATTTTGCAGTATGACCCCAGTATGGTTTCTAATCAATACATTTCTATACCATATATCCATATAGTCATCCCATTTTGCCCCTCTTTATTTTATACCATAAATGTTGAGCTTCTTAGATCAACTTTTTATCCCAAGTGGTCATGAATGAAATTTCAATTTTTGGCCCTGAAAATTGAATAACTACTAAAAGAAAATCTTAAGGTACAGAAAAGAAAACTCCCCTCTCTCTCATAGGACTCAGGAAAGCAATTACTATTTTGTTATCATAAAAAATATCCTTGCAAAGTGGCACTTTTGGAAATAAGCCTTATAAGACACATGAGCCTTAAACACAATTGCTATATGCAAGAGAATTCTGTGATTCTGCCCTTAGACTAGCAACTTCACTTGATAGAATATATACTTATGTTCACCATAAGGCATATTTAAAACCTAGTAGCCCAATCTGGAAATGACCCAAAAATATATGTTACAGGATAGATGCACTGTACTATATTAAGATAATAGAATACTATAGAAGATTAATTAAGAATTAGAAAAATAAAACAACAATTAGGATTAATTTCCTTTAGGCATTGAGCAGGATAAATGAACTCTGTATGAGTTCATTTATAAATTTCAAAAACAGGCAAAACTAATCTATAGTTTATAAGTTAGTATAATGGTTACCCTTCTGGGGTGGGGAAGGAGGAGTAGGAGAGTTGTTACTAGATGTGACTTAGGAGGGGCTGATGCAGACGGCACTATTGGCCCCAGTTTTGAAAACCAGATTTTCTTATTGATTGTTTCTTTCCTCTAAGCTCATTGATACCTACTCTTTCATCAATTGGTGACACTTCATCAGTTGAAGTAAAGTGTCTTCTGTTGTGGGTGTGTTTTGGGTATGATGTGTTGTGGGTGTGATGTGACCTTCTTCTGTTGCGAGTGTGATGTATTCAGATCAGGTTTTTAAACAAGGCACTATAGAAGATGAATATTCCCAGATATTCAGAATTCTCACACACACACACACACACACAATTCTTTGCCATGTCCTATCCTTCCATACTATCAGCTATACTTGTATAGACTGATGGCATCATGTCCCCCTATAATTTGAAAGGCATGGAGGATGCTACTTGGAGTACAAAAATGAAGTATCTACATCCCACGTCTTGTTTTATCTGTGACCCTCATGTGAAGCACAAAAACACATACTGCTACTGCTACTACTGCTAAGTCGCTTCAGTTGTGTCCGACTCTGTGTTGCCCAATAGATGGCAGCCCACCAGGCTCCCCCATCCCTGGGATTCTCCAGGCAAGAACACTGGGGTGGGTTGCCATTTCCTTCTCCAATGCATGAAAGTGAAAAGTGAAAGTGAAGTTGCTCAGTCGTGTCCGACTCTTCGTGACCCCATGGACTTTAGCCTACCAAGCTCCTCTGTCCATGGGATTTTCCAGGCAAGAGTACTGGAGTGGGGTGCCATTGCCTTCTCCAAAAAGCACATAAAGTAATAGCAATTTAATAAATGATATAAGGGAAGTATGTATAAAGCTATACAGGGATGCAGACAACTCGCCGAAAAGTCTTCATACTGAGATAATATTTGAAGTGATATTTGACCTCATCAGGAAGATGAGAGGAAAATAATCCAATCCAGGGAGAATAACAACTTACGTTAAAGGCACAGCCATGTGTAAAACAACAGTGTGTTCTCAGAGCGGTGAGCTGTGTTGCATGATGGTTTAGGGGATGGGAGCTTGAGATGAATTCAGAAAGCTAAGGAAGTATAAATTATATAAGTTAGGCCCAGAAAGGACTAGCGGCCAGGTATTCAGTTTCTTCATTGTAAATTGAACCCAGTGTAATGTGACTTGCCACAGTATATATTGATCTGAAAAGAACCTTTTAAATAAAAGGCATTTTCCTATGTTTTGTTCAAATTTAATTCAAAACTTAGTATATTCTAATGTTACAGTAGAAACTAGGAATATTAATTAGTAAATCATAATCCCTCACAGTTTAGTAAGAGCGACGAACAAGAAACACGTAAACACAATAGAGAAGAACATTTGTTTTACTGCAATTAATTACTTATAAAAGAAGTTAGAATAATGACAAAAGTATAAAAATAAGAAAAGTTAATGTATGCAGATAGAGAAGAGAACATTAAGGAAGGAAAATATGCTTATGCATAGAATAAAGAAAACCCTCACTTGCTTTAAAAAAAGAACAAAGTTTAAGACATTTTGGAAATTAGGGAGTATTCCTCATTACAAAATGGATGGCAATGGTGTTATGACTTTAGCATTTGATTTTTAGCCTCAAATGAACCAAATGGCAAGTGGTTTAAGCTTGTTTGGGCATAGAAAACTCATGCCTCAAATGTAATCCAGGAAAATAAAGATGAGCTCCATTGGGACTGCCTCTTAAAGGGATACCAAGTAATTAATTCCAGTGCCACGAACGGAAGATCATTTCGGAAGACAGAGAAACAGGCAAGAGATGAGATGATGAGTCTCGATATAAATAAATGGCTTCTGTAGTGCGGTCCTCAGCCTGCTTCCTACTCCTAGAAACTGCAGGTCCAGTACTCACTTCCTTGTGGTTTCATTCTTTCTGCCACAGTGACAAGCCATATTTTACAAAAGGGCAACCGCACAGTGAGCATGGCACATGTCCAGACCCATCCCAGTGCACATAGATGTGTAACACCTGCAAGAAGGACACTTTTCTTGTTTTAAGTCCCTGGAAAATTATGCTTTCTTTTGCTATTATATTATAATCTACTACATTCAAAGCTGTTGTTGTTCAGTCACTAAGTCATGTCCAACTCTTTGCAACCCCATTGACTGCAGCACACCAGCTTTCCCTGTCCTTCACTGTCTCCCAGAGTTTGCTCAAACTCACGTCCACTGAGTCAGTGATGTCATCCAACCATCTCATCCTCTGTTGACCGCTTCTCCTGCCCTCAATATTTACCAGCATCAGGATATTTTCCAATGAGTTGGCTCTCTGCATCAGGTGGTCAAAGTATTGGAGCTTAAGTTTCAGCTTTACCATCAGTCCTTCCAATGAATACTCAGTGTTGATTTCCTTTAGGACTGACTGGTTTGATCTCCTTGCTGTCCAAGGGACTCTCAAGAGTCTCCAACACCACAGTTTGAAAGTATCAATTCTTTAGCACTCAGCCTTCTTTATGGTCCAGCTCTCACATCCATACATGACTACTGGAAAAACCATACATTTGACTATACGGACCTTTGTTAGCAAAATGATGTCTCTGCTTTTTAATATTCTATCTTGGTTTGTGATAGATTTTCTTCCAAGAAGCAAGTGTCTTTTCATTTCATGGCTACAGTCACCATCTGCAGTGATTTTGAAGCCCAAGAAGATAAAATCTGTCACTTTTTTCACTTTTCCCCATCTTTTGCCATGAACTAATAGTACAGAATTCCATGATCTTAGGTTTTTCAATTATTGACTCACCCATTAAGCATGGTAGCCATAATGCCCAAGGCCTATTTAGTGACCTGGAAAAATGTTTCAATTTCTTTAAATAAGATCAGAAGAACAATTAATCTGGATTATATTCATGTTTATATCCATGTAGTCACAAAATATAATGAGCAGTGCTTTACTGAAAGAAGACCCTGCAAATGTCCTGGAACCATAGAAACCATAGAAACCATGGGAACCACAACATGGCCTTGAGCCCCCTCTGAATAACACAGAAATTGACAAACAAGAAGTTGGGAGTGTGGTCTTAACACAAACATAAAATAAGTGGAGAGGTGGTCTAGGTTTTAAGCAGTGAGGTGGTGAAGAAATTGCAGGAGTGAAGGAAGTTTATTTATATTAGTTGTAAAGTATTTAAATGATCACCTGTGAGTGTATATAAGGCAATTGGTGAACTTAATGAATCCATAGTGTGTTAAGTTTTATTGGCTATGGTTGGCAAACCATAGAGGAAAGACAGAGGAATACAGAGGCACATAGAGGCACACAGATAGAGGAACTTAGAGAAAAATAGAGGGAATAATAGAGGAAAGATAAACTCAGAAAATGCTTTCTGTTTTAAGCAAGTTAGAATGTTGAGGGTGCAGCTGGCGGTAGGGTTGGGAGAAAGAATTACACATAATACAAAAACAGTAAGTCAAAGAACTGCGTATAGAGAAGAATACTGGTGGGTAGGTTTGGCTATTGGCACATGGACTTGAGTTATGTCTATATATTTGAAAATTCCTTTAAATATTCTAATAAATGGAGATAAGTTGACATATTCCAAGGTTACAGTTCTTTTCTCATAAAACTCTGTGGCTGTTCCCAACTGTCTCCTGGTACATATGATTTTAGAAGAGAAACTTGATAGTAGGCATACAAGTTTCATTTTGTTTTGCTTGATGTGTGTTTGTGTTGTTTTCTTGTGTTTGATGCCTTGATTCACTGTCAAGGATATTGTGGGATTCTCTCTCTAACCATGTAGTCCAATAATTTCTTCACAACATTTTAATTTTGCAGTTCCTACCTCCTTATTTCTTTATAATAGAACCTAGAATTAGAGGTCCTTTGTTTTGTTTTGTAAATTTTGTTCCCTTTATTTAATGATTTTGTTTATTTTTTGAATGTAGTGTTAATTCAACTTCTTACCTAATGATGCCTAATTTTTGTTTCATTATTTCTTTTTGCCTAATTTTTATTTTATTATTTATTTTTAATATGCCTTCCAGTTTCTTTTTCATGTGGCCCCATTCTATTTCCTCATAAATTTTACATTGTTTACATTTACATTGTTTTTAGTCATTGAAAGTAAGAAGCAATTGTAGAGATGCTTGTGGGCTATTTATATGGGTGTATGTGTGTGTATCCATCTTGATCATTTTGTTTATCTCTGATTCTCAGAAGCAAAATAACTTCTAAAATTTATTTTCCCAGTTAGAATTTTTTCAGAGAAAGAATATATGGCTTGAAGAATGAATCCTTATCCTGCTCTCTCTGACAAAAGTGCAAGAGTGAGGTCTCAAAGTGGGAATTTCTTCTTTTTCTTAGAGCACATTCATTGCCCAGCCATCACTCACAGCACTTGGATGAGGATTCTCATACCTGGTTTTATGGCCATTTTACAGACGAGACAGTTAAGGCTCAAAGAATTAAAATAATTCCCATAATTATTTTTTTTTAATCTACAACATTATCAAGAACTAAAACAGGTCAATAATCCCATTTTTGTTATATTAATAAATCTATGCACTCCAAACATGTTATATGAATTTAACTCAAATATTTCCCATTAATCCCTAGAGAACCTATTACTATGACACACTTATTATTAGAAAGGCCAGAATAGGGGATGTTTAATTAAATTTATTCAAATTTCTCAAAAATGAATATCTTTAGATATTCATATGGCTCTTGTTAGGCTCTGAACCAAGTCAGATATTCTAGAATACATATCCTGAAATTGAGCAAAAGAGAGAAGAGTTATAACACATCTTTTTTTTTTTTTTTTGTTATAACACATCTTAAGGACAGAAATTTAATCTGAGCAAAGCAATTATAAAGTCAAGTCACCCATGTTTAGTCAAATTGGAATACCAGTTTTCTTAGAGCAAGCTAGGGAGGAGATCAGGGCAGGGATGGCAGAGGCAGTCTTAGGAAGTAATGTGATGTAAGAAATGACTCTAATGGAAAAAACAAAACAAAACAAAAAAAAAACTGCCTTAGAGAGGGAAATTGGGAATAGAATTGTTATTTGTAAGTTCTTCTGTTATTTCTAAGTTTTTAATCATACCACTACTTGTGGCATTTATGACAGAGAATTCTCTGTGTGGTATTACAAGCAGTGTGTACTTAGCACCAAGAACATGTTTACTTCAATCTTTTCCATACCCGCTTCCACCCATTTTTAGCTTCACTTTTTTCTAGATATCTAGGTTTAGAACACGACAGCATTGACACCATGAATACTGTTACAATTACTATGTTGGAAAAAATAGTTTGTGTAAGCAAACTCTATTTTGTCACTGTATATATCAGATATGATGCATTGTATATACACATAATATATATATTATATATATATATGTGCACACACACACACATACTGATATTTAGTGATATGAATAACATCCACCTGTTTAGCTCACTATTTTATGAGTCAGCAATTGGGCTAAGCAGTGCATCTGCTGGGCTTGACCTGACTCATTCATGAATTGGCAGTCAGCTAGCACTCCATGCTTTACTTACCTGTTTGGCAGGTGGCTGTCACATGATTCAGCGGTACTGATTGTGTGTCTCTCATCACCCTATGTCTTATCATTGAATAGGCTGGTCTGGGTTTATTCACATACTGGGTGTTACAGGGTTCCAAAAGTAGCAAGCACAAAGGCCCCAATTCTTCAGTGCTTTGTAAACTCCTGCTTTGCTCACAATCTGATGTCTCATAAGCTAAAACAAGTCACAAAGTCACATGGCTCTTATTCAAGGGCTACATCCATCTTTTATGACAGGGGGACAATCCTTTGGCCACAAATAAGGGAGCTCTAACTCAAGCTTCAACAGTGAGGGAATATAATAACTGATGTATCAAGAAGCCCAGAGATAGGGTGTCACTCCATAGTAACTGATTCAGGAGCTCAAGAATGACATTGAATCTCTTTCAGATCCTTTTTACCTCTCCTCTCTGATATCTGCAGTATTCATAGCATGTATGGACTTAATATGATGACCACAGAAGTTCCAGACATCAGTTTTTACAAAGAAAAAGAAAAGGCATAGAAGATAGTCTCTTCTGAGGTGTTGTTATCTCAGGAATAGGAAAAATTGTTCAGTCTCTCAGAGACTCCCTTGTAGACAGCATTGGCTATATTGATGTCACAGAACCATTCCTGAAACACTTCTTTCCTCAGACATTTCATTGCCATGAATACTTTAGACTGAACACCTGGCAAGGACTGCACCATAAATTCAACAACTGTTTATTGTGTGTCTGCCATGTATGAGCATATGCCAGGCACCAGGAATGTAGCAATGAATGAAATATTCTCAGCCCTCATGAAGTTTACATCTGAGTCATAAGGACATGCAGTGAATATAAGAACAAAGAACATGTAAGTAAGTAAGTAAGTAAAGTCGCTCAGTCGTGTCCGATTCTTTGTGACCCCATAGAGTGTAGCCTACCAGGCTCCTCCCTCCATGGGATTCTCCAGGCAAGAGTACTGGAGTGGGTTGCCCAAAAGAACATATAGCTGATAATAAAATCTACTGAGAAAAAAAAAGTGTTAAGGGGGTTACTGAAAGAGGATAGGGTATGGGGTTCTAATTCATATAGGAGAGCTAGACAAGGCCTGATTGGCCGGGTGATCTTTGATCAGAGTCTTGTAAGACGAAGTGTTTTGCCATGGGGAGAGCTGGAGACCTCCCAGCAGAAGAGAAAGCACTTGCAAAGGTCAGGCCTTAAGGACAGTTGTTTGAGAAACCGTAAATAGGAAAGTGAAACTGGATCAGAATGATCTAGGGATAGGCTGAGGGTCAGAATAATATGCAGCCTGGTAAATGATTATAAGGTTCTTGAGTTTTTCTTGAAGTGAAAGGGGAAGCCATTTGAGGATTTTGAGCTGATTGGTGACATTTCTGACTTTTTTGTAAAATATCCTGCTACGTTTCTACTAGTCAATATGGGGCGGGGCAAAAGTAGCAGAATACTGGAATGTCCCAGGTAAGCACGTGAGGTGGCTTTGACCAAGGGGGGATGATAGAGAAGTGCTCTGGTTCTAGATACATGCTAACCACAGAACAGAAAATATGATGACAGATTTGATATATATCATGCAAGTATCTTTTCTGAGCTATAGCTTCCTCATCTGTAAAAATAATGGCTGCATCACAGTATAGTTGCAAGGATTCTGTGACATACTTTATATAAACTTTCTAAAAAGTCTCTAATGTCAGTCTCTCACCTCATTCCAAAATGATTATAATTCATCATGCTTGTATATAGAATTTCTAGCTAGTAGGTATTTCACATACCATGTTGTTGGTGTTTCAGTCGTGTCTGACTCTTTTGTGTACCCTATGGACTGTAGCCCTCCTGGCGTCTCTGTCCACGCAATTTCCCAGGCAAGAATATGGGGGTGGGTTGCCATGTCCTTCTCCAGGGGATCTTCCTGACTCAGGGATCAAACCTGAATCTCCTGCATTGCATGCGAATTCTTTACCACTGAGCCACCAGAGAAGCCCTCACATACCATAAGTCTCCTTAAAGGAGGAGATTGGGATGGATTTGGGCAGATCTTGAGAAACAGAACTTGAAAGAGAACCAGGAAGCTCACACTATGAAGAGAAAACAACAAAGCAAGTGAAATGTAATAAGATAGAAGTATTTGCCTGTAGCTGACTTTTATTTATTTGTTTGTTTTTCCTGTACTGTCAATGATGGATGGGTAAGCCAGCCACATACAAAAGTTCCTGGACTAAAACATCCTCTTCTCCACTAGGTCTTCTCATTTTGAATAAACCTTAACTTTCCTGAGGGCTCCACATAAAATACCTAGAAATATCCTGGTGCATATCTAATACAGGGGCTAATTCCTATGACCCCTTTGCTACCCCATAGCTTTCCCAGGAAGCATACATCAGAGATATCTTTAACACTATATCACTGTACCTATTGTAAGCTCAGATTTGTGTAATGTTACTTATTTTATTTTCTAACACTGATTTTAATTGGACCTTGAATCAGTTGAAATTTTTATGTATTATTATTTCTTCTAATAAACAAAATCATATTTTACGCTGGTATACTTCGAGCATATCACAAAATCAAGCCTGGCTATTTCTACTCGTGCCTTTAATTATATTAGGATTTCAGAAAATTCTGTTATAAATGTATTCCCATTTATGAGGATTTAGTTTTAAGGTATATCAAAAGATTTGGCTTCAGTATAGCCCTCATTATTCTATGGAATATTTTTCTTGCTCTCAACAATATGGCCTGATTATATGGCCATGAGAATACAGAGATTTAAATGGCTATTAAGTGATACCAGATTTTATGGATGATAATTTGATGCATAAAATTTATATTTGTGAAATACACTTAAGAACTGCTTTATACAAGGCATTTTATATCTATTGCTGCCTTTCTTTCTCCTCCTGATACAGAAAACTGGCATGTTATTTTTATTGTAGGCATAGACATGTAACTAGAAAGCAATTACTTTTGTTTCTTTTAGAAATTATTCCAGTCAGGATCTGGTTAGACCAGCTGTTGTATGTGTTTAAATTAAGTCTAACAAATGAGTACTTAGAGCCACTAGCACATTTTAGATTATAGATCATAGCAAATCTTCAGCAACCTGATTTCATATTCAAAGATGGATTTTGGCTACTGACTATACGGTTCATATGTTGAGATAAAAATGTGGTTATTTAGAAGCTGGCCAGGCTGCTTCAATAGATCAGTGCTGCAAAATATCTTGCAAAGGACTTAAGTAGGCAGCATAACATAAATTCTGCCTTTTCATAATGATACCAGAGCTGTGCAACTACATATATTTTAGTGTTCATGGAAAATGTGAAAAAATGATGCTACCTTATTTCTAAAATTACATATAGTCTTGGTCGCAAAACTGGAACAAAGAAAGGGTAACCATATTTTGTGTATATGAAAATGATTTCAATATTCAAATGTTTATGTATATGCTCTATAAGTTGAGCAATATGAAGCTGCAAGTATTCAACCATTCTTGACCCTCAAAAATGGTATTCCTTTGATTCAACTTAAAATTTGTGAAAATCTGGCTACCTGAAAAATCTAGGATTGTATTTTACCTCTAACTTATTAGTGTCGTGATTATCTCAAGTTGGAATCAAATCAACATTTCAATCAGGGGCCTGCCTACTCTGAGACCACAGCAAACAGTTCATTACAAGTAAAACACACAGAAGAGGAAGAAGCAGGAGGTTTCCACTTCCTAGGTCATCACTGCCAGATCAGATTTAGGATTTTATTTTAGCCTACTGGCAGCGATTAAAAGCTTCAATTTAGGCTTTGGTTCAAGATACAGAAAAGATGGAATTCAAGGATGAAAGTTTGGAATTCAAGGAGAGAAGTGACCAAGAAAAATCACAATTTATTCATTACATATTTGTTTTTGCTGGTGGCTCAGCGGTAAAGAACCCAACTTCCAATGCAAGAGACAAGAGTTTGATCCCTGGATCAGGGATATCCCTTGAAGAAGGAAATGGCAACCCATTCCTGTGTTCTTGCCTGTGAAATCCCAAACAAAGAGGAGCCCAGATGGCTACAGTACACGTGGTCACAAAGGATCAGACACAACTGATTGACTGAGCAGGAACACACACACATAGAAGTATTTATATTTAGATCCTATCCAAATAGTCTCTTGGACCAAGTGGGCAAGGGCCATGCACTTAATTAACAGGGCTGCTTCACTGACTGGACCAGCAGTAAGTGACTTGACAAATCAAAAGAGGAAAGGCACTTTCCTCTGTGTTTTGATAGTTCCTCTACTGCGCTTTATTCCTAGCCTCAAAAATGAGCTTTGTTCTTGAATGTTCTTTATCCCAAAGAGAGTAATGGGGTGACAGTGACCTTATGATGTATGTGAAATGGTCCACAGCCAGCTTAGTGCACTCTAGGGAAACAAGGAGAGACTGATGTTGCACTTTTAGATGCTGGTGAGGCAAGCTGTACTTTTATGCTGATTGAGTGTTTTAGACATGACTTATATCCCATGAATCTAGGGTCATTTTTATGACTGCCCGGACAGTTCCAGTCAACAAAGGTGATTACAGGAGATGTTACCTTTTATATTTTAAGTACTAGCAGGTATTTTTCTTCCATGAGAAAGAGTCATACCCTTATCAAAGCAATTTTAAAACTTATCAATAACTTGGTAGCATAATAAATAGCTAAATATGGTTATAGGTTTAGAGGATAAATTGTGTTTACTTTTTTCCAAGAATTTCATCACAGCCAACAACTCAGGTGAGACATCCTTTACTTAATGTGTAAGTCATAAATATGTCATTGTCCCTATACTAACATCCAGACTATGTCCTCATATATTTCAGGGTTGTTGAATGTCCTGTACAATAATTCAGCAAGTTGGTATTAAAAATGCATCTTCTGCTTCTTTTGGGGTCATAACAATGTACAAAAGATATTCCTGCACAATACAGGCGCCAATTGCATGTTGGAAAGTTTTTCTTAACAACAACAATGAAAATTATGTGCACTAATAAAAGTAGTGGAAATCATTATGGGTATAAATAAAATAGATAAGATAGTGTGAAAATTCTTTATCTAAGGACATATGCTGAAAAATAAATGTGTCTCCCTATAAAAGATAAAAGCTTGTATAACTCGATTACTTGCACAAATTAAAATTTAGGATTAAAGCAATGATCTGGAACAGCTAAGAAAAGAGTGATTCAGTAGGAAAAGAAGGACAATAATCTAGCCATGGAAAAGAGCCAGTCACTGTGACAAATCCATCAATTAAAATTCTCCAAATTCCTTGGAGTCAACATGCATGATCTGCAGGTAGCCTGTTTTTAATCGGTTGGATTTTGTGACTTTCCTCTTTTAAAATAATAAAATAACAGAAGCCAAAGGAATACTTTTATTTCTAGTAGAGATAATGTGAAAGGTTGTGTAAGTGTCAGGCAAATTTGTTATCTTAAAGTATTTTCAAAGTGATAATTAGACATAGGCCTAGAAAGTAATACAGCTTGCAAATACTGAATCAGGCTACTATCTACTACTCCAGGGGATCTTCCAGACCTAGGCATTAAACCCAGGTCTCTTGCATCTCCTGTATTGGCAGGTGGATTCTTTACAATTATCACCACCTGGGAAGTCCTAGAAAGTAATACAGCTTGCAAATACTGAATCAGGCTACGCTTTTAACATTTTTTTTCCCTTTTTTATTTCAGTTTAAATGAAAATATATTGTATTTTGTGTTAAAACTGGACGTGTTTTGTGAGTTAAGAATTGGGCTCAGTCTCTACAGATCACTTATATAGCAAATAATTCAAAATATTGGAATATGTAGAATGCTTCTGGTAATAGAAAATACATTGTTAAGGACTATTTGCATATCTATCATACTGACTCAAACTTCAGCATTCTGAAGACTATCTAAAGTTTAAATACAGACACAACTATAGGTTTTACTTTATATTCCTTATTCTAGACACATTTTACATGCAGAACCATTAGTCACAACTCTGTCTTCTTGCATATTTGCATAATACCCTTTCTTTTCCAGTCCATTTAGCAAATAGCACCATGCCTGATATATCATAAACAAGTGGGAAAAAATCAACTGCTTCATATGGTTGATACATAATTTTTAACTTCATTCTAGTAATAGCTTTTGAAAACAGTAGATTGTGAAGAATGTGGATCTTTTTAGGAGGCAACAAACTATATATATTCATATACACAAATATCACTTGAAATATGAAGAATTCTTTGATTTTGACCTTTTATATGTGTATACAGGCATCCCTCAGTATCTCTGGGGCATTGTTTCCAAGACCCCCAAGGATACCAAAATCTGCAGATGCTTAAGTCCCTTATATAAAATGCCGTAGTATTTTATATCACTTATAACATCCTCCCAAACACTTTAAAAATAATCTCTAGGTTACTTATGATACTTAATGTAATATAAATGCTATGTAAGTAGTAGTATACACAATATGAATGTGAATAGTAGTAAACACAATGTGAATGTCNGTAAATAGTAGTATACACAATATGAATGTGAATAGTAGTAAACACAATGTGAATGTCAATAATTGTCTTTGCAGCAAATTCAAGTTTTGCTTTTTGGAAATTCTGGAATTTAAAAATCTTGGTTCCCCATTTGGTTGAACTTGTGGTTGGCAAATGGGGAACTTGCAGATAGGGAGTGCCAACTGCCCTGCCTTTCTGTGTCTTTTACTTTCATTTGTATGTATATATATTTAATATAGATAAATATTTATATATATTTTATATATTTAGATCATGAAATTTCTCCTTGATTTCTATCATCTCCATTTTATCCATCTCTCTTTACCTACTTTGTTGTAGACAAAGTGTTATGCCAGCAGGTTGCATAGAATTTTAATGGTTGCATCATATTCTAAAAGCCAAATTTTCATTCTTAATTATTTATTTTCTCATACACCATTTTTTGCTAACTTACTTAGGTATAGTTGATGCAGTATTTATTTTGCTTTTATTTTCTATTTGCTGATGGGATTCTGGCTGACTGAGCTGGTTATACATCTATATTTTGTTAACACACTTCTGACTTCTACTGTTTATCATCTGGATTTAAGAATGTTCCCAGTAGGGTTTGTTTTCTGACTTCCAGAAGTCTTTCGTTCATCTTAATACTTGTCTTGGAAAAAATTTATATATACATTTAGTCTCATGCATGCATAACTCCGCATCTTCACTAGTGACACAAACCATGAAATTACAAATAGAAGATCTCAATAAGGCTTGATTGAATGAATGAATCCTGTCTTCATTGTGCTTAATAATATATAAGTACATAGTAAATCTTATAAAAATAAAAATTATATATGCATATCAATTTTTTTCAGCATCTTGAAGACAGTATTAGTTTGGTTTTACTAGATAATTTGAAAGATTACAATTTTAGAACAGTAAATCTTTCTATTTTACTAACTTATGGAGGCCAAAATCACCCCACTACTCTTGTGTTTATGAATTTTGCATTCAATATTATTCTGCAATATCAAGTCACTTCTCAGGTATCATTTAGGGCTTGGATAAAGAATTACCAGTTGACACTAAATTTAGCTTATTGCCATGACTGATCAAGAAATAGTGACAAAAGTTTTTTTCTAATCACTTTTAAATGTAACATAAATTGAAAGTTCTAAATTGTTTCCTTTCAATAGAAAGTTTCATACATGGCTGCCATTTATTAGTGTGTAAAATTACCAAGTAGGGAAAACCTCTAGACCATTCACGTATGACCTAAATCAAATCCCTTATGATTATACAGTGGAAGTGAGAAATAGATTTAAAGGCCTACATCTGATAGATAGAGTGCCTGATGAACTATGGAATGAGGTTCGTGACATTGTACAGGAGACAAGGATCAAGACCATCCCCATGGAAAAGAAATGCAAAAAAGCAAAATGGCTGTCTGGGGAGGCCTTACTAATAGCTGAGAAAAGAAGAGAGGTGAAAAGCAAAGGAGAAAAGGAAAGATATAAGCATCTGAATGCAGAGTTCCAAAGAATAGCAAGAAGAGATAAGAAAGCCTTCTTCAGCAATCAATGCAAAGAAATAGAGGAAAACAACAGAATGAGAAAGACTAGAGATCTCTTCAAGAAAATTAGAGAACATTAGAGAAAATTAGGGAACATTTCCTGCAAAGATGGGCTCGATAAAGGACAGAAATGGTATGGACCTAACAGAAGCAGAAGGTATTAAGAAGTGGTGGCAAGAATACAGAGAAGAACTGTACAAAAAAGATCTTCATGACCGGATAATCACGATGGTGTGATCACTCATCTAGAGCCTGACATACTGGAAAGTGAAGTCAAGTGGGTCTTAGAAAGCATCACTACGAACAAAGCTAGTGAAGGTGATGGAATTCCAGTGGAGCTATTTCAAATCCTGAAAGATGATACTGGAAAAGTGCTACATTCAATATGCCAGCAAATTTGGAAAACTCAGCAGTGGCCACAGGACTGGAAATGGTCAGTTTTCATTCCAATCCCAAAGAAAGGCAATGCAAAAGAATGCTCAAACTACTACACAATTACACTCATCTCACATGCTAGTAAAGTAATGCTCAAAATTCTCCAATCCAGGCTTCAGCAATATGTGAACCGTGAACTTCCTGATGTTCAAGCTGGTTTTAGAAAAGGCAGAGGAA
>SJYQ01000974.1:90443-100747 GCA_006410935.1 Redunca redunca
ATGGAGAAATATACCATGTTCATGGATCAGAAGAATCAATATCATGAAAATGAGTATACTACCCAAAGTAATTTATAGATTCAATGCAATCCCTATCAAGCTACAAATGGTATTTTTCACAGAGCTAGAACAAATAATTTCACAATTTGTATGGAAATACAAAAAACCTCGAATAGCCAAAGCAATCTTGAGAAAGAAGAATGGAACTGGAGGAATCAACCTGCCTGACTTCAGGCTCTACTACAAAGCCACAGTCATCAAGACAGTATGGTACTGGCACAAAGACAGAAATATAGATCAATGGAACAAAATAGAAAGCCCAGAGATAAATCCACACACCTGTGGACACCTTATCTTTGATAATGGAGGCAAGAATATACAATGGATTAAAGACAATCTCTTTAACAAGTGGTGCTGGGAAAACTGGTCAACCACTTGTAAAAGAATGAAATGAGAACACTTTCTAATAAAAATCTTAGTTACTATAATGGTATTTCAAAAATGTTAGGATACTGTGAAGATAAGTCAAAAGTGAGATTTGGCTGCTATCAAAATCATAGCTGGCTCTTTTGCAAAAATTGACCATCAAATCTTAAAAATTGATATGGAAATGTAAGTGACCCAGAATGGCCAAAACCATTTTGAAAAAGAAAGACAAACTTAATTTTCCAAATTTCAAAACTTACTAAAAAAATTTCAAAGTTTGGTTCTGGCATAAAGGTAGAGATACAGATTAATTAAGAGTCCAGAATAAACACTTACATTTATGGTCACTTGCTATTTGACAAAGCTGTCAGGGAAAGCAGGAGAGTCTTTTAAACAACTGGTTGTAGGATATGTAGATATCTTTATGCAATAGAATAAAGTTGTACCTCTACTATGCATCATACACAAAAGTTAACAGAAAAAGAATTATAGAGCTAAAATCATATAAATCCTGAGAAGATAGCAGAAAACCTTCCTGATCTTGGATTAGGCAATAATTTCTTGGACATGACTATTAAAGGACAAGAGACAAAAGAAAAAGTAAGTAACTTGAATTCATCAAAACTCTAAAGGGATTTGTACAACAATACAATCAAGAAATTAAAAATATAACCTGCATAATTGAAGAAAATACTTGCAAATCATACAGAGATAAGGGTCTTGTGTCAAAAATATACAAAGAATATTTGAAACTCAATAATCAAAAGGCAATCAATTTCTTTTTAAATAGGCAGAGTCTATTCCGATGTGCAGTATACATGCTTAAATTTATGGTTCTCTGAGTACTTTTGATAGCAGTTTCTTGTTATTTTCTTTTTGTTTTGTTTTGTTGTTTAATATAAATTTATTTATTTTAATTGGAGGCTAATTACTTTAAAATATTGTATTTGTTTTGCCATACATTGACTTGAATCCACCATGGGAGTACATGTGTTCCCCATCCTGAACCCCCTCCAACCTCCCTCCCCATCCCATCCCTCTGGCTCATCCCAGTGCACCAGCCCTGAGCATCCTGTATCATGCATTGAACCTGGACTGGGGATTCATTTCACATATGATAATATACATGTTTCAATGCCATTCTCCCAAATCATCCCACCCTTGCCCTCTCCCACAGAGTCCAAAAGAGTGTTCTATACATCTGTGTCTCTTTTGCTGTCTCACAAACTGGGTTATCATTACCATCTTTCTAAATTCCATATATATGAATTATATTTTTTAATTTTTTTTAATTTTATTTTTTTACTTTACAATACTATATTGGTTTTGCCATACATCGACATGAATCCACCACAGTCGTATTGGTGTTTTTCTTTCTGGCTTACTTCACTCTGTATAATAGGCTCTTTCCATCCACCTCATTAGAACTGATTCAAATGTATTCTTTTTAATGGCTGAGTAATACTCCATTGTATATATATACCACAGCTTTCTTATCCATCCATCTGCTGATGGACATCTAGGTTGCTTCCATGTCCTGGCATTATAAACAGTGCTGCAATGAACATTGGGGGCACACGTGTCTCTTTCAATTATGGTTTCCTCGGTGTGTATGCCCAGAAGTGGGATTGCTGGGTCATATGGCAGTTCTATTTCCAGTTTTTTAAGGAATCTCCACACTGTTCTCAATAGTGACTATACTAGTTTGCATTCCCACTAACAGTGTAAGAGGGTTCCGTTTTCTCCACACCATCTCCAGCAATTATTGCTTGTAGACTTTTGGATAGCAGCCATTCTGACTGGCGTGAAATGGTACCTCACTGTGGTTTTGATTTGTGTTTCTCTGATAATGAATGATGTTGAGCATCTTTTCATGTGTTTATTAGCCATCTGTATGTCTTCTTTGGAGAAATATCTGTTTACTTCTTTGGCCCAGTTTTTTTGATTGGGTCATTTATTTTTCTGGAATTGAGCTGCAGGAGTTGCTTGTATATTTTTGAGATTAATTCTTTGTCAGTTGCTTCATTTGCTATTATTTTCTCCCATTTTGAAAGCTGTGTTTTCACCTTGCTTATAGTTTCCTTTGTTGTCCAGAAACTTTTAATTGTAATTAGTTCCCATTTGTTTGTTTGTTTTTTACATGATACTATACATGTTTCAATGCCATTCTCCCATCTCATCCCACCCTCTCCCTCTCCCCCAGAGTCCAAAGTTCAGTCTACAGAACTGAGTATCTTTTGTTGTCTCGCATACAGGGTCTTCATCACCATCTTTCTAAATTCCATATATATGCATTAGTATACTGTATTGGTGTTTATTTTTGCTTTTATTTCCAATATTCTGGGAGGTGGGTCATAGAGGATCCTGCTGTGATTTATGTTGGAAAGTGTTTAGCCTATGTTCTCCTCTAAGAGTTTTATAGTTTCTGGTCTTACATTTAAATATTTAATCCATTTTGAGTTTACTTTTGTGTATGGTATTAGTAACTGTTCTAGTTTCATTCTTTCACAAGTGGTTGACCAGTTTTCCCAACCACTTTTTAAAGAGATTGTCTTTTCTCCATTGTATATTCTTGCCTCCTTTGTCAAAGATAAGGTGTCCATAGATGCATGGATTTATCTCTGAGGTTTCTAGCATCACCAACTCAGTGGATATGAATTTGAGCAGACTCTGGAAGGTAGGGAAAGAGAGAGGAGTTTCTCCTGCTACAGTCCATGGAATTACAAAGAGCCAGACATGACTTAGCAACTGAAAAACAACAATTGTTGTAAAGTTATATAGGAACAAGATTTAAAATATATATATATAGCTGGTTATGATTTATTTTCTATGTCTTTGTAAGGATTTTCAACTATACCACTGAATCAATGGACAAGGCAAGTAGCTTTTGAAAAACTCTATACTGCACAGTCCTCACAAGGAAAGTCCTAGACTCTGATCCACAGAAAAATCTGAAACGTAGTTTGCCAGAAGACTGTAAAACAGGGGCAGATTTTCATCTAGAATTTAAATTTATAGCGGGGAAGGATCCATGATATTCTTCTAGAGATAATAGCTTTGGACAAGGAGCAAATATACTTTGAGGAGGCAACAAAGAGAAACCTACTAAGATGAACAAAACTGTAAACATTTAGTCAGTAAATTATAATCTCTATCTCCAAGAATGCCAATCTCTCACCTTAACTTAATTTAATAAATTGACTTTCTACNTGCGTTAGTATACTATATTGGTGTTTTTCTTTCTGGCTTACTTCACTCTGTATAATCGGTTCCAGTTCCATCCATCTCCTTAGAACTGATTCAAATGTATTCTTTTTAATGGATTTCTTTACACATATGTGGATATACAATAATTTATTTTGTATTTTATTTTTCTAGAACCTCATTATTATCACTATCATTCGCTGTAAAATGGATGCCAGATCCCGTAAGCATTTTACATAGAGCATCAATTCTCACTTTCACACCATCAAGTAGTGTGTAGCCTAACAACTTCACATAGATGATGATTTCATAACTTGCCAAAGTAACTCACTTGTGAATAGAACTCAGGTCTACATGAAGCAGAGATTGAGTTCTTAGTGTCTATTGAAAGTTCCACCATACAAATAATTCACATAAAATAGCCTATACATAAAATACCTTACCTGTAGTACATGTGGATGCAGGGAGACACTCCAACATGAAGCTAATGCCCAACCTCTTCAGTTAAATATAGATATCTGAAGTTCAACATAAAGTTTAATGATTTAATAGACTATTTTCCTAACTAGCACAATTTCTTTCTTCCTGCTTTTTCTTTTCACTACCAAATTCACTTTACCACCTCCATCCAACCTATCATCATCAATCCTTAAATTTCATCTTATCAATATATGTTGCATCCATTTACTTCCTCCCTTTTTTCTACTGCAATTTAAATGACCAAATTCACCATCTTCTCACGCCTGGATCATTTCAGTTCAGTCCAGTTCAGTCGTTCAGTCATGTCCAACTCTTTGCAACCCCATGGACTGCAGCACTCCAGGCCTCCCTGTCCATCACCAACTCCAGGAGCTTACTCAGACTCATGTCCATTGAGTCAGTGATGCCATCCAACCATCTCATCCTCTGTGGTCCCCTGCTCCTCCTGCCTTCAATCTTTCCCAGCATCAGGGTCTTTTCCAATTGAGAGAGTCAGTTCCTAGGCAGGTTGATAAAGAAGTCTGGGGCCCCCAAGGAGGAGAAAGTGGCCTTGGATTCTCAAGAAGGAGATAGGGGTCTGGAATTCTCAAAAAGGAGGAAAAGACAAACTTTTTTTTTTCTTCTCTCAACATTCCTTAGCCGCATAAAGTGTTTTTTCCTTTAAGCCCAAAACTGATGATTACACAACAAACAATTAAGTTTAAACTCTGTACTAGAGAAGACTGTTGAGAGTCCCTTTGACTGCAAGGAGATCCAACCAGTCCATTCTGAAGGAGATCAATCCTGGGATTTCTTTGGAAGGAATGATGCTGAAGCTGAAACTCCAGTACTTTGGCCACCTCTTGCAAAGAGTTGACTAATTGGAAAAGACTTTGATGCTGGGAGGGATTGGGGGCAGGAGAAGAAGGGGACGACAGAGGATGAGATGGCTGAATGGCGTCACTGACTCAGTGGGCGCGAGTCTGAGTGAACTCCGGGAGTTGGTGATGGACAGGCAGGCCTGGCATGCTGCGATTCATGGGGTCGCAAAGAGTCAGACACGACTGACTGAACTGAGGGATTATATAACACAATGTATCCTGTTTGAGGACAGTTTCTCTTTTCTGAAAACCTTCTGACTAATCTTGATATTTTAGAATGTATATTATGGGAGTGGGTCTGATACGATCTTTCTATTGTTAAATTCTAATCCTGTTATCGTAAAATGTAAACTGTGGGAGTGGGTATGGTAAAATTTTTACAACCTTGAGACATTCTTTTGGTTTATTGTAATAACTAATTTAAAAAGTATATAATTCCCTCGCTAAAGACTACCTAGGGGAACACTCTCCATCCCGCTTCTGATGTCTATGTCAGAAGCTTGCTCTGTCCATTTTCACTTTAATAAAACTCTTATACACAAGCTCTCAAGTGATCAAACCTGTTCCCCAGGCTCGAAGTTAAATATTCTTCAGAGATCACAAATCTAACACCAGTCACCACAAGCTATCACAATGAGTCAGTTCTTTGCATCAGGTGACCAAAGTATTGAAGCTTCAGCTTCAACATCAGTCCTTCCAAAGAATACTCAGGAATAATTTCCTTTAGGATGAACTAGTTGGACCTCCTTGCAGTCAAAGTGACTCTCAAGAGTCTTCTCCAACACCACAGTTCAAAAGCATCAATTCTTCGGTGCTCAGTTTTCTTTATAGTCCAACTCTCACATCCATACATGACTACTGGAAAAACCACAGCTTTGACTAGATGGAACTTTGTTGGCAAAACAGTATCTCTGCTTTTTAATATGCTGTCTAGGTTGGTCATAGCCTTTTTTCCCAAGGAGCAAGCAATACATTTAACCAAGATGCACCTTTCACATAGTTTTTTTTTTTTTTTTTTTTTTTAATTAAATGTAATTGTTATATGTCCTTTCCTACTTCCAGACAGCAGAAAATGTTTCTTCCCTTTAACCCCCTTCACTTGTGAGGCTAAAATGAAATCATCTTAAAGTAGGTGACAAGATCCATATGTCTGAATTTGGCATAAAGTAATTATCACATTACTTATTAAGTATACTTGAAGAATGGTGATTTTTTTCACATTTAGGTTTTTGCTTTGCTTTTTATTTTATCTAAAAGAGTGTTGCCTACATTCATTACTTTCCTTGTTTATTTCTTTCAAACTGAAACATTTGTTTACATCTTAAGTTATAATTTTTTGTTGTGCTTTTAATTGATCATGGCATCTAGTCCCATCCTCCATAGCAAATAAACAGGGAAAAAGTGGAAGCAGTAACAGCTTTTATTTTCCTGGGCTCTAAAATCACTGTGGATGGTGACTGCAACCACGAAATGAAAAGATGCTTGCTCCTTGGAAGGAATATTATGACAAACCAAATATTCTGGATATTAACCTTTCATTATATGAGTTGAAATATCCCATTCAGTCGGTTGTCTGTTCATTTTGTTGATTATTTTGTTCTTCTTGCAGAGCATTTAGTTTGATGTAGACTCATTTATTTATTTTGCTTTTGTTGCAGTGGCCTGTAGAATTATATCCTAAACGTACTGCTGAGGCTGATATAAAGGAAATATCCTCTGTGGTTTTTTTTTTAATTAGGAGTTTTATAAAGTCAAGTCTTATATTCAAAATTTTAATCTATCTTTATGTAATTTTTGTAGCCCAGAGTAATTTTTTACATGTTCTAATCGCTGTCCAGTTTTCCCAACACCATTTATTGAAGAGACTTTTTCCATTGGATATTCTTGCCTCCTTTGTCATAAATTAATTGAGCTTATCAGCATGGATTTATTTCTGGGCTTTCCATTCTAATCCACTGATTTATGTGTCTATGTTTGTGCCAGTATCACAGTGTATCCATTACTATATCTCTTAGTGAAAGTAAAAGTCAGTCATGTCCAACTCTGTAATCCATGGACTATATAATCCATGGAATTCTCCAGGCCAGAACACTGTAGTGTGTAACATTTCCCTTCTCCAGGGAATCTTCCCCACCCAGCAATCAAATTCATGTCTTGCACACTGCAGGCAGATTCTTTACCAGCTGAGCCACAAGGGAAACCCACTATAGCTCTTCAGTTCAGTTCAGTTCAGTTCAGTTGCTCAGTTGTGTCCAATTCTTTGCGACCCCATGTATTGCAGCACGCCAGGCCTCCCTGTCCATCACCAACACCCAGATTTCACTAAGACCCACGTCCATCGAGTCAGTGATGCCATCCAGCCATCTCATCCTCTGTCGTCCCCTTCTCCACCTGCCCCCAATCCCTCCCGACATCAGAGTCTTCCAATAGTCAACTCTTCTCATGAGGTGGCCAAAGTACTGGAGTTTCAGCTTCAGCATCATTGCTTCCAAAGAAATCCCAGGGCTGATCTCCTTCAAAATGGGCTGGTTGGATTTCCTTGCAGTCCAAGGGACTCTCAAGAGTCTTCTCCAACACCACAGTTCAAAAGCATCAATTCTTCGGTTCTCAGCTTTCTTCACAGTCCAACACTCACATCCATACATGACCACAGGAAAAACAATAGCCTTGACTAGACGGATCTTAGTCAGCAAAGTAATGTCTCTGCTTTTGAATATGCTATTTAGGTTGGTCATAACTTTGCTTCCAAGGAATAAGCCTCTTTTAATTTCATGGCTGCAATCACCATCTGCAGTGATTTTGGAGCCCTCAAAAATAAAGTCTGACACTGTTTCCACTGTTTCCCCATCTATTTCCCATGAAATGATGGGACCAGATGCCGTGATCTTTGTTTTCTGAATGTTGAGCTTTAAGCCAACTTTTTCATTCTCCTCTTTCACTTTCATCAAGAGGCTTTTCAGTTCCTCTTCACTTTCTGCCATAACGGTGGTGTCATCTGCATATCTGAGATTATCGATATTTCTCCTGGCAATCTTGATCCCATCTTGTGCTTCCTCCAGCCCACAGTTTCTCATGACGTACTCTGTATATAAGTTAAATAAGCAGGGTGACAGTATACAGCCTTGACGTACTCCTTTTCCTATTTGGAACGAGTCTGTTGTTCCATGTCCAGTTCTAACTGTTGCTTCCTGACCTCCATACAGATTTCTCAAGAGGCAAGTCAGGTGGTCTGGTGTTCCCATCTCTCTCAGAATTTTCCACAGTTTATTGGGATCCACACAGTCAAAGGCTTTGGCATAGTCAAGAAAGCAGATATAGATGTTTTTTCTGGAACTCTCTTGCTTTTTCGATCATCCAGCAGATGTTGGCAATTTGATTTCCGGTTCCTCTGCCTTTTCTAAAACCTTCTTGACCATCAGGAAGTTCACGGTTCACGTGCTGAAGCCTGGCTTGGAGAATGTTGAGCATTATTTTACTAGCATGTCAGATGAGTGCAATTGTGCGGTAGTTTGAGCATTCGTTGCCATTGCCTTTCTTTGGGATTGGAATGAAAACTAACCTTTTCCAGTCCTGTGGCCACTGATGAGTTTCCCAAATTTGCTGACATATTTAGTGCAGCACTTTCACAGAATCATCTTTCAGAATTTGAAATAGCTCAACTGGAATTCCATCACCTCCACCAGCTTTGTTCCTAGTGATGCTTCCTAAGGCCCACTTGATGTCACATTCCAGGAGGTCTGGCTCTAGATGGTGAATGATCACACCATCATGGTTATCTGGGTCATGAAGATGTTTTTTGTATAGTTCTTCTGTGTATTCTTGCCACCTCGTCTTAATATCTTCTGCTTCTGTTAGGACCATACCATTTCTGTCCTTTATTAAGACCATCTTTGCATGAAATGTTCCCTTGGTATCTCTAATTTTCTTGAAGAGATCTCTAGTCTTTCCCATTCTGTTCTTTTCCTCTATTTTTGCATTGATCACTGAAGAAGGCTTTCTCATCTCTTCTTGCTATTCTTTGGAACTCTGCATTCAGATGCTTATATCTTTCCTTTTCTCCTTTGGTTTTTGCATCTCTTCTTTTCACAGCTATTTGTAAGGCCTCCCCAGACAGCCATTTTGCTTTTTTGCATTTCTTTTCCATGGGGATGGTCTTGATCCCTGTCTCCTGTACAATGTCACAAACCTCATTCTATAGTTCATCAGGCACTCTATCAGATCTAGGCCCTTAAATCTATTTCTCACTTCCACTGTATAATCATAACAGATTTGATTTTGGTCATACTTGAATGGTCTAGCGGTTTTCCTTACTTTCTTCGAATTAACTCTGAATTTGGTAATAAGAAGATCATGATCTGAGCCACAGTCAGTCAGTTCCTGGTCTTGTTTTTGTTGACTGCATAGAGCTTCTCAATCTTTGGCTGCAAAGAATATAATCAATCTGATTTCGGTGTTGACCATCTGGTGATGTCCATGTGTAGAGTCTTCTCTTGTGTTGTTGGAAGAGTGTGTTTGCTCTGACCGTGCATTTTCTTGGCAAAACTATATTAGTCTTTGCCCTGCTTCATTCCGCATTCCAAGGCCAAATATGCCTGTTACCCCAGGTGTTTCTTGACTTCCTATTTTTGGATTCCAGTCCCCTATAATGAAAAGGACATCTTTTTTGGGTGTTAGTTCTAAAAGGTCTTGTAGGTCTTCATAGAACCATTTAACTTCAGCTTCTTCAGCCTTACTGGTTGGGGCATAGACTTGGATTACTGTGATATTGAATGGTTTGCCTTGGAGACAAACAGAGGTCATTCTGTTGTTTGAGATTGCATCCAAGTACTGCATTTCGGATTCTTCTGTTGACCATGATGGCTACTCCATTTCTTCTGAGGGATGCCTGCCCGCAGTAGTAGATATAATGGTCATCTGAGTTAAATTCACCCATTCCAGTCTATTTTAGCTCTCTGATTCCTAGAATGTCGATGTTCACTCTTGCCATCTCTTGTTTGACCACTTCCAATTTGCCTTGATTCATGGACCTGACATTCCAGGTTCCAATGCAATATTGCTTTTTACAGCACTGGACCTTGCTTCTATCACCAGTCACATCCACATCTGGGTATTGTTTTTGCTTTGGCTCCATCCCTTCATTCTTTCTGGAGATATTTCTCCACTGATCTCCAGTAGCATATTGGGCACCTACTGACCTGGGGAGTTCCTCTTTCAGTGTCCTATCATTTTGTCTTTTCATACTGTTCATGGGATTCTCAAGGCAAGAACACTGAAGTGGTTTTCCATTCCCTTCTCCAGTGGACCACATTCTGTCAGACCTCTCCACCATGACCC
>SJYQ01000974.1:101304-113792 GCA_006410935.1 Redunca redunca
TGGGTATTTTACTCACTTGGTTAGAATTATTCCTAGGTACTTTCTTCTTTTTGAAGCAATTGTTAATGGTGTTATTTTCTTAATTTTTGTTTCTGAAAGTTTGTTTTCAGTGTATAGAAACACAAAAGATTTCTATTAATTTTGACTTCTGCAACTTTACTGAATTTATTTATTAGTTCTAATAGTGTTTTACTGGAGTCTTTAGGGTTTTCCAGCTACACATGAAACAACAGACTGGTTCCAAATCGGGAAAGGAGTACGTCAAGGCTATATAGTCTTACCCTGCTTATTTAACTTATATGCAGAGTACATCATGGGTAATGCTGGACTGGATGAGGCACAAGTTGGAATCAAGATTGCCGGGAGAAACATCAATAACCTCAGATATGCAGATGACACCACCCTTATGGCAGAAAGTGAAGAAGAACTAAACAGCCTCTTGATGAAAGTCAAAGAGGAGAATGAAAAAGTTGGCTTTAAACCCAACATTCAAAAAACTAAGATGATGGCATCAGGTCCCATTACTTCATGGCCAATAGATGAGGAAACAGTGGAAACAGTGACAGACTTTATTTTGGGGGTGCTCCAAAAATCACTGCAGATGGTGACTGCAGCCATGAAATTAAAAGACATTTGCTCCTTGGAAGAAAAGTTATGACCAACCTAGACAGCTAATTGAAAAGCAGAGACATTACTTTGCCAACAAAAGTCCGTCTAGTCAAAGCTAGAGGAGGAGCTACCAGGAGGAGCTACCCTGCATCCGAGGTCAGGGGTGTCGGAGGCCAGGGGCAGTGTCATGGAGGAGCAACCCCACTTCCAAGAAGCATGGTATTTCCAGTAGGCATGTATGGATGTGAGAGTTGGACTATAAAGAAAGCTGAGCACTAAAGAACCAATGCTTTTGAACTGTGGTGTTGGAGAAGACTCTTGTGAGTCCCGTGGACAACAAGGATATCCAACCAGTCCATCTTAAAGGAAATCAGTCATGAATATTCACTGGAAGGATTGATGCTGAAGCTGAAACTCCGGTACTTTGGCCACCTGATATGAAGAGCTCCCTCATTTGAAAAGATCCTGACGCTGGGAAAGATTGAAGGTGGGAAGAGAAAGGGATGATGGAGGATGAGATAGTTGGATGGCATCACCGACTCAGTGGACATGAGTTTGAGTAAACTCTGGGAGTTGGTGTTGGACAGGGAGGCCTGGTGGCTGCAGTCCACGGGGTCACAAGGAGTCGGACATGACTGAGCGACTGAATTGAACAGAGTGATATACAATATCATGTAATCTGCAAATAGTGATAGTCTTACTTTTTTTCCAATTTGGTTGTCTCTTATTTCTTTTTGTCAACTAATTGCTATGGCTTGGACTTACAATACTACATTAAAGAAAAGTGCTGTGAGTGATCATCCTACTCTTGTTTCTGATCTTAAAAAAAAAAGCTTCAGCTTCTTATTGTTGAGCATTATGTTAGTTGTGAGCTTGTCATACACAGCCTCTATTATGTTGAGGTATGTCCATTCTATACCCGTTTTATGGAGAGTTTTTTCATCACAAATCAACATATTTTGTCAAATGCCTTTCCTTTTTCTATTATGCTGATCATATGTCTTTCATTTTCCATTTTGTTAATGTGGCATATCATTTGATTTATTGATTTGTGAATGTTAAGCCATCATTGAATTCTTACAATGAATCTCACATGAACTAGTGTCTGATCTTTTTTAATGTATTGTTGAATTCAGTTTGCTAATGTTTTGATCAGTGTTTTTGCATTTGTGTTCATTAGTGTATCAATTTCTACATCTGTAAGATAAGGATAATAATAATATGTTCTTCATTATTTGTTATAAAGGTTACATGGTTTAAGGTTTTTACTGAAACAAAATTAGCATTTAAGTTGGCTGGAGAAAAGACTCTAAACAAGAAAGACTGCATCATCATATGTCACAGCAATCAAAATCCTAATGTATATTTGGGTATGTATTTTCTAAAAACATTAAGTGTATGTTATATTTCAGTAAATAAGTGAGTAAAAAGTAATGATTAAATAAATGTTAGAAAAATAAACAGATATACAAACATGTTCTATGACATTTCAGTAAAAGATGCTAACAGAATCCTGGCTGATAATCAGATGATCAATTTTGTTATTCTCACAACATATATTTCTGTATAAGATCAGTACTTGGAAAAAAAAATTGCAATTGAAAGAGTAAATGATATGCTCAGTACTGTCCTATTTAGATGGTGAAAGTATAACAACATTTCATGTAAATAGCTTTTGAAAACAGTGAATCATTTTTGGTTTCATAATATAAGGCAATTTTATATNGATGGTGAAAGTATACCAACATTTCATGTAAATAGCTTTTGAAAACAGTGAATCATTTTTGGTTTCATAATATAAGGCAATTTTATATTTTTCTGGATTTATATGTAATATATAAAACAGAAATCAGCTTCACAGGTGGCACTAGTAGTAAAGAATCTGCTTGCCAATGCAGGAGACACAAGGGATGTAGATTTGATCCCTAGGTCAAGGAGATCCCCTGAAGTAGGAGGTGGCAACCCACTCCAGTATTCTTGCCTGGAAAACTCCATGGACAGAGAAACCTGGCAGGCTGCAGTCCATGGGGCCATAAAGAGTCGGATACAACTGAGCCTCTGAGCACACATAAAGTAGATGTAATATTTTCAAGTGTATGTTAAGATACTTTGAAATGAAAACTTGATATAGATTTTATATAATAAGAGAGGCAAGTATGACATGTATTTAATTATTTAAGTTAAAGCATAACAGTTCTAGAGTGTACTGAATTGTGCAACAAATGCCACCTATCCGAATAAAATAATTATGAATTTAATTTTCTCTTGGTCCTATTGAGTATTGGTGCATGCACCCTGAAAATGAGAGTGATTAATTTCTTCATAGGCTAGTGCAAATTAAAGACTAAGGCTTTTCAAAAGAAAGGCTAGAACTAATATGATCTGTTCTCAAATTTCGATCTTCTTTATCTGAGATTTCCATTATTCCAAGTCAGCAGGGAGAGTGCTAATTACTCACTTAGGGATGCTAAAGTGGCCCTGGGAGGTAGATGAGAAGAGGTAAGACCCTAACTAGAAAACATGTCCCCTACAGGGACTATTTTTAGCAGCTCTTTCCTTTGAAACGCTCAGAGGGAAGTTTTTTTATAGTCAGTTAAAAAAAAAATTCAATTAGCTTATAAGTAGAAATAACAAGCATTATTAAAATTTTAATGAAAAAGCTACTTCATTAGGACTTTCCATTGACCCCTAGAGCCCTTAATCTTGCCACACTGGGTGGCAAGTTCAGCAGGTCCCATCTACAGCCCTGCAACTTGGACCAAAGCCATCTACTTGTGACCACTGGAGATGGATGAGCAGAGATCCCCTGCCAATCAATACCAGTAGTGCTGTTTTCAAGAACAGTGCTCAGAGAAAGGACAGAGGAAGAGAAATGACAGAGCTGCCTAATCCTTACCCAAGAAACTGATCAGATGCAGCCATATAAACAGCACTAGCCAAGTGGAAATCCTGAGAGGGATGTAAATTCTCTCCTCTGCTCAGTGAACTCCTTTGAAGGGATGGAATGAAACCACAGCAGCTTCTCCAGGGAGTCCACATCACGAGCTTGAACTGTGAATCTAAAGGCAAGAAAACGCATTGCCTCTGATGTCCTTTTTCTCCCCCACGGAAGCTGACTGCCCAGTCTTAATTCTGCACTGGTGGTAAAAGAGCTGCCTTTGTCTTGGCCATCCTCTGCCAAACACACACTGGCAATTCTTGTGTCTCTCCCCAGTGTATGAGGTGAGGTGAAGTCACTCAGTCGTGTCCGACTCTTTGCGACCCCGTGGACTGTAGCCTACCAGGCTCCTCCATCCATGGGATTCTCCAGGCAAGAATACTGGAGTGGGTTGCCATTTCCTTCTCTCCAGGGGATCTTCCCGANAACAAAAAAACTTTATTCTCTAATATATTTTTGCCCTCTAAAGTAATTCTCTTACCTGAAATCTCCAGCATCTTTTTTGCAGCTTAATCTGCTTTAGATCCCTAAGGACATTATTATTTTCTCATATTCATATCTCTGTCTTTTACAATTTTTCTCGAACTCCTTAGCAAAAATTTAATCAAGCAAATTTTATGTTACCAGGATGGAAAAGAATTTATCATCCAGGTAGCAAGCATAAGAAACTTGCAATGACTACACTAATACAAGACTAATGCACGCATGCTTAGTTGCTCAGTTGTATCTGACTGTTTGCAACACTTTGGACTGTAGCCCTCCAGGTTCTTCTGTCCATGGGATTCTTGAGGCAAGAATACTGGAGTGGGTTTCCATTCCCCCCTCTAGGGGATCTTCCCAACCCAGGGATTAAAACTACTCCTCCTGTATTGCAGTGGATTCTTTATCCAGTGAGCTGTCAGGGAAAATGTGAGACTAGATGGACTTTAAGTTTTTAAAAAAATGAAAACAAATGGTCCTAGACATAATCAGGAACATAATACAATGAAAATGATATAATTCTTAAGCTGTAATTTTTTTAATGTGTTGGGAAGGCAGTTTAAAATCAATCTTGAATTTTTATATATTGTCACTTAGCTTTGGCTGAAACTTTTTTTTCCTCTGGTCATTCTGGATGATGGAATAACAGAACAAAAACAACCAAGAAACAAGGATGGGCACTGGTGGAGTTTATTGTGGTTCTAGGCTTTAGGTTAAAGTCAAGCTGAGGCAGAATTTTTCATTCATTCAGCCCCACCTGTTAGGATTCAATACTCAAGTTAGAGAATACAATTCAGGTTCATTTACCAGTATGTTTGCTTAGTTTTTCCCTGTGTGTGTGTGTGTGTGTGTGTGTGTGTGTGTGTGTGTGTTACTCCAAGAATTTTGTCTGGTAGCAATTGTAGGAACGGTTTTCTAGGCTTAAAGGTGTAGAATTCTTAACACTTCTTAAAAACCAGAGACATTACTTTGCCAACAAAGGTCTGTCTAGTCAAAGCTTTGGTTTTTGCAGTAGTCCTGTATGGATGTGAGAGTTGGACCATAATGAAAGCTGAGCACAGAAGAATTGATGCTTTTGAAATATGGTGTTCGAGAAGACTCTTGAGAGTCCCTTGGACTGCAAGGAGATTCAACCAGTCAATCTTAAAGGAAATCTGTCCTGGGATATTCATTGGGAGTACTGATGCTGAAGCTGAGGCTCCAATACTTTGGCCACCTGATACAAAGAACTGACTCACTGGAAAAGACCCTGATGTTGCAAAAGATTGAAGGCAGGAGGAGAAGGGGATGACAGAGGATGAAATGGTTGTATGACATCACTGACTCGATTGACATGAGTTTGAGTAGGCTCTGGGAGCTGATGATCGACAGGGAAGGCTGGTGTGCTGCAGTCAATGGGATCGCAGAGGCGGACACAACAGAGTGATTGAACTGAACTGAATCTATATCCATTTGTTTTAATCCTTTAATTAAAAAATTAATTATATACATGCCTAATGATTTTAAGGGCTTCCCAAATGGCACTAGTGGTGAAGAACTTACCCTCCAGTGCAAGAGACATAAGAGACATGGGTTCCATCCCTCAGTCTGGAAGATCCCCTGGAGGAGGGCATGACAACCCACTCCAATATTCTTGACTGGAGAATCCTGTGAATAAAGGATTCTGCTGGGCTACAGTCCATAGGGTCATAAAAATTCAGACTCGACTTGGCATACAATGATTTTAATTTTGGGGAGCGGTCTATTTATTCATTTACATATGGGTGTTTGTAACAGGAAGAGGTTTACTGCTGCTGAAATGCTAAATCCAGTAAAAAAGATTTGAGAAAGCAAAGCAAGCAAGATTATTTTACTGGAAGCCTTGTTAAATTGCTTGTTATGTAATTTTGGTTGACCAAATTAGATAAAGTCAGAGAATCATTAGAATTTAATGTGCATTTTAACTGTATGTGAGTTTATCAATCAGTTATTAAAACAGCTTGAAGTTTATAAGTTCCAATTAGAGACAAACACTTAAAAATAATTTTGAATGTTAAATAGGAGATCCCAAGCATTTTATTTCTATTCTGAAAGAATATCTTAATGAATTTAAAATGATTTGAAAAACAAACAATAGAATGAACATTTTCTAGAAGCAACAGCATACTATTTAAAGACAAACTACTTTGTTTATAAGGTAAATATAATTTGTACTACTAATAATTTACTTGAGGGTAATATGTTTGTAATCGTATATGTATTTATATTTCTTTAAAACAAAGTTTCCTGGCATATGATCTAAGTTTTGTTGTTTAGTGGCTCACTCAGGTCCGACTTTTTGCAACCCCATTAACTAAAGCTTTCCAGAATTCATTGTCCATGGGATTTCTCAGGCAAGAAAGCCGGAGTGGGTTGCCATTTCCTTCTTCAAGGGATCTTATTGACCCAGGGATCAAACCTGTATCTTCCTATCTTCTGTACTGCAGAAGGATTCTTTGACACAGAATCACCAGGGAAGCCCAATCTGTAATTTTAGAATTCACTAAAAATTTTTGAGAATTGCTGCAATTTTCCAGATCAGTTTTTCTCAATCAGGGATGTTTTTTCTTGCCAAGGAATATTTGACAATGTCGCTGCGTGCGACCGGTGCAGTAAGCACAGGCTCTGTGACCTGCGCACTAAGCGCAGGCTGCTGTGACCGGTGCACTAAGTGAAGCTGAGAGGAGCTACCCCACGTCCGAGGTCAGGGGCAGAAGCCAGGAGGACCCCAGGCCCGAAGGGCGGTGGCCAAGAAGAGTTACCCTACATCCGAGGTCAGGGGCAGCGGCCGAAAGTGCCAGGCTGCAACGGTGCAGGAACAGACGAGAGGAGCTACGCCGTGTCCGAGGTTAGGGGCAGCGGCCGGGAGGAGCCATCCACCCCTCGCCCAAGGCCAGGGACAGCGGCCGGGAGGAGACACCCCACGCCCGAGGCCAGCGGTGGCAGAACGGAAGAGCAACCACACTTCTAAGGAGCAGTGGCTGCGCGGGCACAGGAGGGCCTAGAGGAGCCATCTTACACTGAAGGACAGGAAAGGCAGTGGTGAGGAGATACCCCTCATCCAAGGTAAGCTGCAGTGGCTGCGCTTTGCAGGAGCAGCTATGAAGAGATACCCCACACCCAAGGTAAGAGAAACCCAAGTAAGATGGGAAGTATTGCAAGAGGGCACCAGAGGGTAGACACACTGAAACCATACTCACAGAAAACTAGTCAATCTAATCACACTAGGACCACAGCCTTGTCTAACTCAATGAAACTAAGCCAGGCCCGCAGGGCAACCCAAGACGGGCAGGTCATGGTGGAGAGGTCTGACAGAATGTGGTCCACTGGAGAAGGGAATGGAAAACCACTTCAGTGTTCTTGCCTTGAGAATCCCATGAACAGTATGAAAAGACAAAATGATAGGATACTGAAACAGGAACTCCCCAGGTCAGTAGGTGCCCAATATACTAGTGGAGATGAGTGGAGAAATAACTCCAGAAAGAATGAAAGGAAGGAGCCAAAGCAAAAACAACACCCAGATGTGGATGTGACTGGTGATAGAAGCAAGGTCCAATGCTGTCAAGAGCAATATTGCATTGGAACCTGGAATGTCAGGTCCATGAATCAAGGAAAATTGGAAGTGGTCAAACAAGAGATGGCAAGAGTGAACATCAACATTCTAAGAATCGGTGAGCTAAAATGGATGGGAATGGGTGAATTTAACTCAGATGACCATTATATCTACTACTGCGGGCAGGCATCCCTCAGAAGAAACGGAGTAGCCATTATGGACAACAAAAGAATCCGAAATGCAGTACTTGGATGCAATCTCAAAAACAACAGAATGATCTCTGTTCGTCTCCAAGGCAAACCATTCAATATCACAGTAATTCAAGTCTAGTCTATGCTCCAACCAGTAATGCTGAAGAAGCTGAAGTTGAATGGTTCTATGAAGACCTACAAGACGTTTTAGAACTAACACCCAAAAAAGATGTCCTTTTCATTATATGGGACTGGANTGCAAAGATGGGCTCGATAAAGGACAGAAATGGTATGGACATAACAGAAGCAGAAGATATTAAGAAGAGGTGGCAAGAATACATGGAAGAACTGTACAAAAAAGATCTTCACGACCCGGATAATCATGATGATATGATCACTCATCTAGAGCCAGACATCTTGGAATGTGAAGTCAAGTGGGCCTTAGAAAGCATCACGAGGAACAAAGCTAGTGGAGGTGATGGAATTCCAGTTGAGCTATTTCAAATCCTGAAAGATGATGCTGTGAAAGTGCCGCACTCAATATGCCAGCAAATTTGGGAAACTCAGCAGTGGCCACAGGACTGGAAAAGGTCAGTTTTCATTCCAATTCCAAAGAAAGGTGATGCAAAAGAATGCTCAAACTACCGCACAATTGCACTCATCTCACATGCTAGTAAAGTAATGCTCAAAGTTCTCCAAGCCAGGCTTCAACACTATGTGAACCATGAACTTCCAGATGTTCAACCTGGATTTAGAAAAGGCAAAGGAACCAGAGATCAAATTGCCAACATCAGTTGTCATTGAAAAAGCAAGAGAGTTCCATTATAAACATCTATTTCTGCTCTTTGACTATGCCAAAGCCCTTGACTGTGTGGATCACAAAAAAAAAAAAAAAAAAATTGTGGAAAATTCTNGAAAGAAATGGGAATACCAAACCACCTGACCTGCCTCTTGAAAAATCTGTTTGCAGGTCAGGAAGCAACAGTTAGAACTGGACATGGAACAACAGACTGGTTCCAAATAGGAAAAGGAGTACATCAAGGCTGTATACTGTCACCCTGCTTATTAAACTTCTATGCCAGGTATATCATGAGAAATTCTTGGCTGGAGGAAGCACAAGCTGGAATCAAGATTGCCGGGAGAAATATCAAGAACCTCAGATATGCAGATGACACCACCCTTATGGCAGAAAGTGAAGAGGAACTAAAAAGCCTCTTGATGAAAGTGAAAGGGAAGAGTGAAAATTTTGACTTAAAGCTCAACAGTCAGAAAACTAAATGATGGAATGTGGTCCCATCACTTCTTGGCAAATAGATGGGGAAAGAGTAGAAACAGTGAGAGACGACAGAGGGTGAGATGACTGGATGGCATTACCAACTCAATGGACATGAGTTTGAGTAAAATCCAGTTGTGATGGCCAGGGAGGCCTGCCATGCTGCATTCCATGGGATTGCAAAATATTGGACACGACTGAGCAACTGAACTGAACTGAACTGAACTGGACTACAAGGAGATGCAATCAATTATTCAATCCTGAAAGAAATCTGTCCTGCATATTCATTGGAGGGACTGATGATGAGGTTGAAGTTCCAATACTTTGGCCACCTGATGCCAAATGCTGACTCATTGGAAAAGACCCTGATGCTGGGAAAGATTAAAGGCAGGAGGAGAAGGGAATGACAGAGGATGAGATGGGTGGATGGCATCACCACTTCAAAGAACATGAATTTGAGCAATCTCCAGGAGATGGTGAAGAAAAAGGAAGCCTGGTGTGCTGCAGTCCATGGGGTAGCAAAGAGTTGTACATCATTGAGCAACTGAACAGCAATAAATCTTGCAAACATCTCTCAAAATGGTAAGTCTCAGGCAGCAGATGTTAGTTTTTTCCTGCCATCCACAGGTGGACAGGGTTCTGAACAAAGGCACTTTAATAGTCAGGCAGAGGGGCACACATGTATAAATACACACATGATCCTCAGCAGATTTAGAAAGAAGGGAGGATAGAAGAAAGAAAGGAAAGAAGGAGAACTATTTTTTTTAATAAAAAAAAATCCTCACCTCCCTATATCAGTTCAGTCAGTCAGTTCAGTTGCTCAGTCGTGTCCGACTCTTTGCAACCCCATGAATCGCAGCATGCCAGGCCTCCCTGTCCATCAACAACTCCCAGAGCAAACTCACATCCATCAAGTCAGTGATGCCATCCAGCCATCTCATCCTCGGTCGTCCCTTCTTCCTCCTGCCCCCAATCCCTCCCAGCATCAGAGTCTTTTCATTTGAGTCAACACTTTGCATGAGGTGGTCAAAATTCTTGAGTTTCAGCTTTAGCATCATTCCTTCCAAAGAACACCCAGGGCTGATCTCCTTTAGAATGGACTGGTTGGATCTCCTTGCAATCCAAGGAACTCTCAGGAGTCTTCTCCAACACCACAGTTTAAAAGCATCAATTCTTTGGCGCTCAGTGTCAAAGAAAAAGAGGGAAATTTGATTGCACATGAAGTTAAAATCACTGCTGTTGTGGGAACTTCACTAGTGGTCCAGTGGTTTAAGAATCTGCTTTTCAGTGCAGGGGGCATGGTCATGATCCCTAGATGGGAAACTGCAAGGTCCCACATGCAGACCAACTAAGTCAGCACGCTGCAAGTAGAGAAAGCCTGCACACCCCTTTGAAGACCCAGTTTAGTCAAAATAATAATAATAATAATAATTACTGCTGTTTGAGCCACTGCTACTGTTGGGAAGATTGCTACAGCCTTATGAAAAAGAGATTCTAGGGTCAACATCATTGACACCTCTGGAAATGACCACAGCTAGTAGGATTTCTCTTCCTTCTGCTTTCTAACCTCATGTGGATGTTTTCTAATCAGATCCTTCGTGTTAGATATCATAAAGGACATAGGTTAGGCAGAGACATCTGATTAGTGAATCAGTATCTTTATAAGGTGATAACGGTGGTCTGTTGTGTACATATGTATATATAATATATATAACTATTATCAAATGAAAGAGCAAAAAATAAAACTTTAAATCATTATGTCAGGAAAAACTTAACAAGTTCTCCAACGTTAATTGAACTCTAGAATGTAAACAAAAGGTGTGTGCCCTTTATAGATTCAAAATGTTTCTTTTCTATAGAAATCTCTGTTTTAACAATAATAGCTTGTATATTTGTTTCATGTTCATTTAACTTTTTATTCTCCACTATCCTGAAGTTTCAAGAAAGCCAACAACTGTGTTGTCAGGAAACACGCATGCATCTTTAGGAAGGACTGAAATATATAATGATAAGCAATATACAGAATGGAATCAAATAAATTATTTTTCTTTACTCCATTGCAGTGAAAATCCTCTATAGTAGAAGATATCAAAAGAACATATTACATTTACTTCTTTTTGTATGTGTTACTTGAAATCTAACATTCCCTGGTAGATGAACATGAACAGTTCAGAGATGTGAACATTTCTAAGATTTGATCCAAGGTCACTTTTGCCTTTAAAAAATACCAAAGTGTCTACACATGACACTTCTCCATTATAATAGTAAAATAATTTTAAGGTCACCAAACAGCATTGATTCATTTTTCAAAATAAGAATCTAAACTTTATAAGAACAGAAAAATCTTTATTGAAGATATCAATAAAGAAGGCATTTTGGGATAAAAATCCCTAAAGGATGTTTCCACTGTATAAAAAGGAGTCATTGCTGTTGTTGAGTCACTAAAGTTGGGTCCAACTCTTTTGCAATCCCATGGCCTGTGGCCCCCAGGTTCCTCTGTCCATGGGATTCCCCAGGCAAGAATCCTGGAATGATTGTCATTTCCTACCCTAGGGTATTTTCCCAGCCCAGGGATCAAAGTCACATCTCCTGCATGGGCAGTTGGGTTCTTTAGCTAACAGGGAATCCTTGATGAGGATTAGAGTTTGTAGGGTTAGAAAAGTTTTAATTATTTTGTTCTTTTCAGTTAGTTCTGATAAATCTTGAGAAAATTAATTGTATGCTTACCTATGACAAAGGTTTCTTTCTTTATGTATCTGATTTTTTTAATGAGAATAATTTTATTCTAATTTTACTTCACCACACTAAAAATAAAATTAGAGCAAAATATCCCTAAATACATGTGATTTTATGTATATGTATTCTGAAAGAGGAGAGTGAAAAAGTTGGCTTAAAGCTCAACATTCAGAAAACAAAGATCACGGCATCCGGTCCCATCACTTCATGGGAAATAGATGGGGAAACAGTGGAAACAGTGTCAGACTTTATTTTTTGGGGCTCCAAAATCACTGCAGATGGTGATTGCAGCCATGAAATTAAAAGAGGCTTATTCCTTGGAAGAAAAGTTATGACCAACCTAGATAGCATATTCAAAAGCAGAGACATTACTTTGCCAACAAAGGCGCGTCTAGTCAAGGCTATGGTTTTCCTGTGGTCATGTATGGATATGAGAGTTGGACTGTGAAGAAGGCTGAGTGCCGAAGAATTGATGCATTTGAACTGTGGTGTTGGAGAAGACTCTTGAGAGTGCCTTGGACTGCAAGGAGATGCAACCAGTCCATTCTGAAGGAGATCAGCCCTGGGATTTCTTTGGAAGGAATGATGCTGAAGCTGAAACTCCAGTACTTTGGTCACCTCATGTGAAGAGTTGACTCAGTGGAAAACACTCTGATGCTGGGAGGGATTGGGGGCAGGAGGAGAAGGGGA
>SJYQ01000974.1:113927-130079 GCA_006410935.1 Redunca redunca
ATCTATCATATAAGGGGTAAGCTGGCAGTGGTAATGATAAGAACATGTAGTTTTTGGATGGTTATAGTTAAGTATTATTAATGCTCTGAAAAAAAAAATAAAGAAAGAAACTATCAGTCTAAATCACCCAATGATCATCTCAGGGCATTGTGTGATTGTCATATAGCCTTGATGATAATATAATAAGACTTATCAAGTGCAATTGAAAGGCAGATTGTCCCAAAAACTAGTTCCATAACTGATTATGAGCAATAGAAGGGAATGTTCAATTCACACCCCTGGTAAGCTTCCTGAGGCAACAGAACACACTGAGGAATGGGTTTTGAGGGAGCTAGATGAGAGGGAGGATGCAATGACAGATAAGGAGATTTTAATTTTAACCAATGTTATTTCCATCAGTAGTGCATGACAGTTTGGGATGCCTCACGTCTTTGATTTATATTTGGTCTTCTTTGAAGCTTTCATTTAAGCATTGTGGTGGGTAGAACATGGAGAAGGCAATGGCACCCCACTCCAGTACTCTTGCCTGGAAAATCCCGTGGATGGAGGAGTCTGGAAGGCTGCAGTCCATGGGGTCGCTGAGGGTCGGACACGACTGAGCGACTTCACTTTCACTTTTCACTTTCATGCACTGGAGAAGGAAATGGCAACCCACTCCAGTGTTCTTGCCTGGAGAATCCCAGGGATGGGGGAGCCTGGTGGGCTGCCGTCTCTGGGGTTGCACAAAGTCGGACACGACTGAAGCGACTTAGCAGCAGCACCAGCAGCAGTGGGTAGAACATAGCCTTGTATTTTGATTTTCTTTTTAATTTCTCCTAATGTCTAATGAATTTGATCACCATTTTTTTCTTTCTTTTTATTTTTAAATTATGAAAGTGTGATACAACATTTACAGGACTTGGAAATTAAGAACAAAGTAACACATAGTTTCACTATATATCACAATTATTTTTTAAGTAGATAAGTTAAGATTTTTAGTTGGAGTTCAATATCAAACTCTCAAAAAGTAATGGAATGAATATATAGAAAGGTAGAAGGTTAAAAGTAGACCTGAAAATCACCATAAACCAATTCAATATAACTAAAATGTATACAATTTTCATGCAACTGTAGGATACAAGTTCTATTCAAGTTCCCATAGACTATAAACTCGGAGACACTGGAACATATCCAGGGGAATAAAAAGAGATATGAAAATTTCATGGACTAAAGATATTGAAATCATACAGAGTCTGTCTTCTTATCATTGTGGAGTTCTGTAGTGTCTACTGGGTGTCACCCCCCTGGACAGGCTAGCGGGATGGCAGCACAATGTGGGGGCCCACATGGTCAACTTTCCTATAGCTCCACTTGCTCCCTATTCTATCTGGACACTGCCCCACAGTCAACATTGAATTCTGAAGTCAGTGAGGACTTCGGCCTGTCTTCATTCTGAAGTTGTACTCTTATGTAACTGAATCAATAGAAATCAATATCAAAAGATATTTGAAAATAACCCACATATTTTCCAGTGCAATGTGACATTTACCAAGACAGATCTTTAACTTAGTTATCGAAAGCCTCAATAAAGTTGCTGCTGCTGCTAAGTCGCTTCGGTCGTGTCTGACTCTGTGCGACCCCATAGACGGCAGCCCACCAGGCTCCCCCATCCCTGGGATTCTCCAGGCAAGAACACTGGAGTGGGTTGCCATTTCCTTCTCCAGTGCATGAAAGGGAAAATTGAAAGTGAAGTCGCTCAGTCGTGTCCCCATGCTAGTGGCTTGTAAACTCTGATTTGCAGCTCTCAGAAACTGATAGTATCAAATAAGCATTGTTAAAACCCTACCACCCCTGGCTAACCTTTACTGTCAATTCTTTGAAACTGCAACTTTAGGGCTGGTTTTGTTCCTTCCCTGTAGCTTCTGATTATCCTCAAGCACAAACCCTAAAATCCATACACAGTCTCTAAGTTCAAGTACAAAGGTTCGCTTCAGGACAAACCCCAAAGTGATGTAGTGTTTCTTAATATGTCTGTAGTGTCTACTGGGTGTAACCCCCCTGGACAGGCTAGTGGGATGGCGGCATAATGTGGGGGCCCACATGGCCAACTTTTCTATAACTCCACTTACTCCCTATTCTATCTGAACACCGCCCCACAGTCAACATTGAATTCTGAAGTCAGTGAGGACTTCGGCCTGTCTTCATTCTGAAGTTGTACTCTTATGTAACTGAATCCAGTTCTTCACCATTAATTCAAAGGAGCTTCCAAAACCTGTCAGGCATATTCTTAGGAAGCGTCCTGGGATGGAGCAGCAGGGTCCTGGCTTTCAGGCTCTGGGGACGGTGCTGGCACGGCTTCTTTTTTCTGGGCTGCCAGGAACTCATGAATTGCTCGTTCTATCTGTGGTCTGAAAATGTGGTTCTCCTTTTCGGGCCCCTTTGCCACCTCTCCATGACTTAGGCCCTCTGTTCCTGAGAGGAAGCCTTCCTCTGGCCCCTTGGCGGCCCGGTGTGCAGCCATGGCTGACTGCTGGGGCCACGGGGGGTACCCACGCGGTGGGTGGCTGCAGCACGGGCCTGGCCTCGGCGGGGCCCACGGCTGGCGCCAGCGGGGCCGGGGGGTGTGGCGGCCCCATCAACCCGGTCTCACTACCTCGGGCGACCCGCAGCTCATCGCGCTCACCGAGGAGCAACTCAAGAGCTGGGGGCTGTTTGACAGCTTCCGCCGGGACTGCCTGGCCACCGTGGACACCAAGCCAGCGTACCAAAGTCTGAGGCAAAAAGTGGATAATTTGGGGTCCACACACCCGGACAAGCAGGAATGGAATCCCACGATGAACAAAAACCATTGCGAAATGGTCTGAGGCAGAGTGTGGTTCAGTCAGGGATGTTGGAAGTTAGAGTCAATAAAGTTAGAAGACTGAAAAAACACAGAGGGTAATTGCAGAGAAGAAAGCATTAAATGAGAAATTAATATCAAAAATACTTTTAAAACCCCATGCATTTGGAAATTAAATGTGCATTTTTAAACGGTGGATTTATCTAAGAAGCCATGACAAGAAAAATTAGAAAATATTTGTAACAGAATAAAAATGAAAAGAGAATTTACCAGAATGTATTGCATGTAGCTGAAGCTGTTCAATGCAAACAAATACTGTATGGCATACTGAATATGTAAACAAATAATGGACACTAGCATACAATTTTGTGAAATTTGAACAAAATCTGTACTTTAGTTAATAATACTGTATCATACCCTAATTTCCTGTCTTTTTCTTTAACAACATAGTATTTCTGTATATTCACAGAATTTGATTAAAAGTTTCAAACCTCATTCAAAAAAATTTTTTAACTCACTAAGGTAATAAACTAACTGGACTTTTAACAGTAATATTAGATTCCAAAATACACAGAATTATATCAAAGTTTTGAGTGAATATAAATTAGAAATCTACCATTCAATTCATACTAAGTCAAACACTGCAAGGAGATCAAAGCAGTCAGTCCTAAAGGAAATCAGTCCTGAATATTCATTGGAAGAACTGATGCTGAACTGAAACTCCAATCCTTTGGCCATCTGATGCGAAGATCTGACTCATTGGAAAAGACCCTGATGGGAGAAAGATTGAAGGCGGGAGGAGAAGGGGACAACAGAGGATGAGATGGTTGGATGGCATCACTGACTCAATGGATATGAGTTTGAACAAGGTCTGGGAGTTGGTGATGGACAGGAGGCCTGGTGTGCCGCAGTTAGTTCACAGGGTTACAAAGAGTCGGACACGACTGAGTGACTGAACTGAACTGAAATCAAACAAGTGGAATAAAAATGTCATAAGTTTTTTTAGATAGGCATAAATTCATAGGCTTTCTAAAATATATATATTATACATATATGTTTTTTCTACTATTCTTGATAAAGGCTTACTACCATTTAATAGGAAAACCTGTCATCACTTTTTAAAATCCAGATGCATATCAGAAATATCTTGGAAATTTTTGAAAATACAAATGTCTAGGTATTGCTTTTTTTTGTTGTTGTTATTCTTTCTCAAGCCTTGATCGCCTTTTTATGCATTGTGAAATCAACAAAGCAGAGTTTTAAAATCCTTTGCCCATTTTTCTATTTAAGGGTCAGCTTTTTTATTTCCTTTTTTGATTTATAAATTTAGAATATGAGTCTTTTGTTGGATGTATGCATTACAATTATTTTTTCCTTATGGAAGGTATGTTCTCACTTAAATTGTATTCTTTTGCATCAGTTATACAAGATTGGATATTTGAAAGTACTCACAAGACCCTTCAGTGTTTACTCATCTAAGCCTCTAATAAAAGCAAAGGTTAGAGAATTTCTTCATGGAACATATACTCAAGTGACTCAGGAGTTTTACACATGATAAATATACCTGGAGCCAGTATCATTACACAGCTGGAGTTTCTACTTGAAGCATGGAAAAGTCAATGGCTTACACTTCATGAAATAATGATAATATTGAGATAACAGAGTACTGAAAATAGGTAAAAAAAAAAAAAACTCAACAAGATAAAGATGTCAATATTAATAAATCANCTTGATAAAGGCTTACTACCATTTAATAGGAAAACCTGTCATCACTTTTTAAAATCCAGATGCATATCAGAAATATCTTGGAAATTTTTGAAAATACAAATGTCTAGGTATTGCTTTTTTTTGTTGTTGTTATTCTTTCTCAAGCCTTGATCGCCTTTTTATGCATTGTGAAATCAACAAAGCAGAGTTTTAAAATCCTTTGCCCATTTTTCTATTTAAGGGTCAGCTTTTTTATTTCCTTTTTTGATTTATAAATTTAGAATATGAGTCTTTTGTTGGATGTATGCATTACAATTATTTTTTCCTTATGGAAGGTATGTTCTCGCTTAAATTGTATTCTTTTGCATCAGTTATACAAGATTGGATATTTGAAAGTACTCACAAGACCCTTCAGTGTTTACTCATCTAAGCCTCTAATAAAAGCAAAGGTTAGATAATTTCTTCATGGAACATATACTCAAGTGACTCAGGAGTTTTACACATGATAAATATACCTGGAGCCAGTATCATTACACAGCTGGAGTTTCTACTTGAAGCATGGAAAAGTCAATGGCTTACACTTCATGAAATAATGATAATATTGAGATAACAGAGTACTGAAAATAGGTAAAAAAAAAAAAAAACAACTCAACAAGATAAGGATTTCAATATTAATAAATCACATAGGACCAGAGAACAGATGTTCATAGTTTGAACTCTGGGAGATATTGAAGAACAGGGAAGCCTGGCATGATGCAGTCTGTGGGGTCTCAAAGAGTCAGGCATAACCTAGCAACAGAACAACAACAATAAGGTTTTCCAGGAAGCACTAGAGACATGCTCTTCAATAAAACCAAAAATAATGGTTCTCTTATAGGGGCATGGGCATTACTGAGAAGCCAGCATTGATGGGAGAGGGTTGTTATAGCTCAGTTTAGTTCAGTCGCTCTGTCATGTCTGACTCTTTGCAACCCCGTGGACCACAGCACGCCGGGTCTCCATGTTCATCACCAACTCCCGGAGTTTCTCAAACTCATGTCCATTGAGTCGATGATGCCCTCCAACCATCTCATCCTCTGTCAGCCCCTTCTCCTGCCTTCAATCTTTCCCAGCATCAGGGCCTTTTCAAATGAGTCAGTTCTTTGCATCAGTATTGGAGTTTACCTTCAGCATCAGTCCTTCCAAGAGTCTTCTTTAACACCACAGTTCAAAAGCATCAGTTCTTTGGTGCTGAGCTTGCTTTATAGTCCAACTCTCACATGCATACATGACTACTGGTAAAACCATAGCTTTGACTAGATGGACCTTTGTCAGCAAAGTAATGCCTCTGCTTTTTAATACGCTGTCTAGATTGGTCATAACTTTTCTCCCAAGGAACGAGTATCTTTTAATTACATGGCTGCAGTCATCATCTAGAGAGATTTTGGAGAGCAAGAAAAAAAAGTCCATCACTGTTTCCATTGTTTCCCCATCTATTTGCCACGATATGATGGGATCAGATGCCATACTCTTCATTTTTGAATGTTGAGTTTTAAGCCAGCATTTTCACTCTCCACTTTTACTTTCATCAAGAGGCTCTTTAGTTTTTCTTCACTTTCTGCCATAAGGGTGGTGTCATCTGCATATCTGAGGCTATTGATATTTCTCCTGGTAATCTTGATTCCAGCTTGTGCTTCATCCATCCCAGAGTTTCTCATGGTGTACTCTACATATAAGTTAAATAAGCAGGGTGACAATACACAGCCTTGACATACTCCTTTTCCTATTTGGAACCAGTCTGTTGTTCCATGTCCAGTTCTAACTGTTGCTTCCTGAATTGTATACAGATTTCTTAAGAGGCAGGTCAAGTAGTCTGGTATTCCCATTTCTAAAAGAATTTTCCACTATTTTTTGTGATCCACACAGTCAAAGGCTTTGGCCTAGTCAATAAAGCAGAAACAGATGTTTGCTGGAGCTTTCTTGCTTTTTTGACAGTCCAATCAATGTTTGATCATCTGGTTCCTCTGCTTTTTCTAAAGCCAGCATGAACATCTGAAAGTTCACAGTTCACATACTGTTGAAGCCTGGCTTGGAGAATTTTGAGCATTACCTTACTAGCATATGAGACGAGTGCAGTTGTGTGGTAGTTTGAGCATGCTTTGGCATTGCCTTTCTTTGAGATTGGAATGAAAACTGACCTTTTCCAGTCTTGTGGCCACTGCTGAGTTTTCCAAATTTGCTGGCATATTGAGTGCAGCACTTTCATAGCATCATCTTTCAGGATCTGAAATAGCTCAACTGGAATTCCATCACCTCCACTAGGTTTTTTTATAGTGATTCTTCCTAAAGCCCACTTGACTTCACATTCCAGGATGTCTGGCTCTAGGTAAGGTAAGTGATCACACCATCATGATTATCTGGGTCATGAAGATCTTTTTTGTATAGTTCTTCTGTGTATTTTTGCCACCTCTTCTTAATGTCTTCTGCTTCTGTTAGGTCCATACCATTTCTCTCCTTTACTGTGCCCATCTTTGCATGAAATAGTCCCTTGGCTTATCTCACTAGAATTAATGCAGTTAACAGGATTGTGCAATAGCAGAGGCCAGGTGGTTACACTGTACTTTTAGAAGGAAAGTGGACATATGACTGTAGGAAGCAGACGTGAATCCAGGGAGTATTGACTGCCAGGAATTTGTGGCTGTGGCTAATACACCATGCTGTCCCTAAGATCAAAAGTCATGGACAGCCAACAAGGATATTGATTGACCTACATAATTTTCAACCAAAAAATAAATTAGTTTCACCTTAGCCAGTTTCCTGACCTAAACCCGTTTCAGTCCTTGAATTCTTGAAACTAAGTGGAGCCAAGGTCATCTAGAAGAAAGACCATGTGCTACCACAAGGAGAGCAAAGATTTAGTAGACAACTTCCCTGCCAATGCAGGAAACATAAGAGCCACAGGTTCAATCCCTGGGTCAAGAAGATCCAGAGAAAGGCATGACAACCCTCTTCAGTGTCAACTGCCTAACATAAGCTGGTCTTAGTACCTCCAACACACTCCTGGGGAAGCCAGACCTTCATCTCAAGGAGTCTGAGCCCCTGATTTTGTAGCTAAAACTTACCATTTATGGTTATCTGCTGATAGGAAGCACCAATGACTTTCCCCTGTAAATCTGTTTCCCTGCTCCTATTGGTTTACCAATACAAGAACCCTGGCATTTCTGCCACTAGAGCCACCTAGGAAGCCCAGAAATTTGTGAGCTGGTTGTTAAATATAGCCATAGTTAAAAGTTAAATTATTTAAATTTGTAATTAAACAAGTTACATGAATACCAAAGGTAATAAATATTCAAAACTCATACCGTCTTATTTACTTTTTTGGTTATCATTTATATTTCTGAGATCTACTGTTTATTTAGGAAGTCATATGAAAATTCCATGGACGGAGGAGCCTGGTAGGCTGCAGTCCATGGGGTCGCTAAGAGTCGGGCACGACTGAGCGAATTTACTTTCACTTTTCACTTTCATGCATTGGAGAAGGAAATGGCAACCCATTCCAGTATTCTTGCCTGGAGAATCCCAGGGACAGAGGAGCCTAGTGGGCTGCTGTCTATGGGGTCACACAGAGTCAGACACGACTGAGGTGACTTAGCAGCGTATGTAATGGTATGCTACTGTACATCTCTCTCCAACTCAATCTCTAACCGTACAAGGATAGCTTGAAATTGGCCATGATGAGAGTTTTATACCATGGAAATTTGGAAACGCTACAAATCAAGGATTGGTTTATTTTATTGTTGACTGTCCAGAACAGCAGCCAACAGTCTATAGCCTACAGGCATAATATGTCTTGTGGCCTTTTTCTTCTAAAGACTACAAGCTAAGAAGGTTGTTTATATTTTAAACAGTTATTATAAATAAACAAAAGAGAAAAAATATATAAGAGGAATTGTACATGGACACAAGACTTAAAATGTTTATCTTCCTTTACAGAAAAAAAAATGCTAATCTAGATTTTACAAAGTAGTAGAGAAGATGTTAATAGTGGAGATGAAACTTCAGAGTATGTAAAGTCTATAGCACACAAAATGAAGGAAATAGCTTCAAAAACTATTACGTGATATCGTAATTTGATTATGCCAAAGAACAATAGTGCAGTTTTGACAAAGGTCTTGGCAGTTTCATTTTGCTCGTGCGCTCGCGTGTGCATGCACCTGCATGCGTGCGTGCTCTCACTTGCTCAGTTGTGTCCTACTCTTTGTGACTCCATAGACTGTCACCCGCCGGGCTCTTCTGCCCATGGGAATTCTCCAGGTTAGAATACTGGAATGGGTTGCCATTTCCTATTTCAGAGGATCTTCCCAACCCAGAGATAGAACCTGAGTCTCCTGCCTATCCTGCATTGGCAGGCAGATTCTTTACCACTGTGCCACCTGTGAAGTCCAAATTTGTTTGTACACCATGATAAAAACATATAAATGAAGATTCAGGTTGTAAGTGTACTTAGAGAGCCAGTAGTTAAGCGATTGCCAGCACACCACTGCAGGTACCCCACTGACAAGACACTTTGGCCAGGACCATCACTATTTGAAGGTAAAGGGGTTCGACCTTGGGTAGTAGAAGAGGGAAATCCTGAGCGTCAATGGTGACTTTGCAAATCATTGCATCAGAGAAGTGTGTGGCTTTTGCACATTAATCTTTTTGTTATAAATATCTTTCTTAGAAATTGTGACTGGTGAAATTGTGACCTTTAAGGAGTGATAACAGGATGGAGCACAAACAGAACTGAGAAACGAGAAGGAGACCCCATCCAGGAGCTGACAGTGCCGCACTCAACTCCCTCAGTGTTTTCAACGTGCCTCCACTGATTTCCCCTGCCAGGATCTTTGTCTCTGTGCCTGAGGCCTATTGTCAGTGCCAGAAGGTCACTGTCAGCTCATGGCAGGCCTTTAATGCTCAGAAATGAGCAGCCCTGGGATCATTCCTTCACTATGGACTGGAAGTGCTTGATGTATGAGTTCCTCTGCCTTTACCCATCCAGTGGGATAATTTTGAGACTATGATTTGTACTGTTTCCTAAAGTGTCCTTGTGGGTTTGAGTTTCAGTCACCCACAGTGGTTGCTAACTAAATAAAACGTCGTTGAATGACTGCTTCTCTTCTTTGTTCTGAGTTTTCAGTTCCCTTCTGTTGTTTTTGGAGCTCCCATCTAAAATGTTTTCACTGGAATTCTTATCTCAGGGTTTGCTTCCCCAATAACCCAAACTAAGACCCCTAGCAGCAGCTCAGAAATCCTCCTAAGTGCTTTCTAAAAGTGTTGGCAGTCTCTAAAGAGGAGCAAAAAAGTCTAGGCCACAAATCATGTTTGTGTGATTGAAAAAGCAAAGTGAAATAAAGTGAATATATTGCACTTGTAATCATACATGACAGTGAATTGTTATCTTTTTTTCTTTAATCATTTGAAAGGTTATTAAAATAATCTCTGATGAGTGGAGTGGAAAATATTAAAAAGTATAAAAAGTACTATAGCTAAAATCAGGCAAGAACTTCTGATTGACATAATTTTTCCAGGGCCTATCTATCTGTCTGTCTATCTCTCTATCTACTTATTTATCTATCTGATTGTCATTCTGAGTTGTAAAGTAATAAGCTCCTTCTTATTTTTGTGATAAGTATTAAATATGTCATTAAAGGAGAAGAGAATTATGTGGGTTTTTTTTGTTTGTTTTGTTTTTTACAAATGACAGAGAAACACTATAAATTCTCTAGGTCATCATTTCCTAAAATATGCCCAGGGAAACATTAGTCCTATAGCTCTTAAAAATTATTAAAGTCAGGGACTTCCTTGCTGGTCTAGTGACTAAGAATTGCCTTGCAATGCAGGGGGTTCAGATTTGATTCCTAGTCAGGGAACAAAGGTCTCACATGCAGGGAGCATCTAAGCCCAAGCACCACAACTACCGAGCCTGAGCACCACAACTACTGAGCCCAAGCACCACCACTACTGAGCCCAAGCACCACAACTACTGAAGCCCATACACTGTGGAGCCCGCGAGCTGCAGCTGACTGACCCCAAGCACCGTAACTAGAGAGTCCTGTGCTGCAATGAACAATCCCACATGATGCAATAAAGATCCCACATGCCACAACTACGATGCAGCCAAATAAATAAATTTTTTTAAAATAATAAGAATATATCTTCTGGAAAAATAGTAGTAAAGTCAGAGACCATGAGAAATATTGTATTTCCCCTGCACTTCACTCATCCCAGTTCTCCTTCCTGTATTCACAATGCAAATGTGAAATTCATATTTTAAATAAGCTTTTTTTCTTAGTTATTGTTTTACTTAGTATTCCTCTAACTTACATTACCAAGAATTTGTAAATAAGAGTGCATATATGTGTGTAAAAATACATATTAAGTTCTCAACTTTATATTAGGAGTCAAGCAAGTCTCAAGAAATACTTTGTTATCTCAAATACTATTTGCCATACATTTCATATATTTAGTCCAATAAATCAAACATGATCACTATGTGTTAAGTATACAGTCTTGCCTATCATAAATATAAAACCTTACATTAATTGACCAGTTATTTATCAGTATCAAACATGCCCAAGATGTAAATTTTTTGTAGTTGTACTCAATCAATGGATATTATATGTCACCTCAAAACTTAAGTGATATAAAAGAAAATTATGTTTAAGCACTGAATAAACACAGATGTTATGAAGGATATATAGAAAGTGGTTTATTTTCTTACCATGAATAATTTGAAATTTTGGAGGAAAACAAGGTCTATGTGAAATTAGGAGAGCACAAAAGTTACAATGCATAACTGAATGCTGAGCACCATTCCAAAATAGAAGTGTAGAGGGAGGGGACATATGTATACTTATGGATGATTCATTTTGATATATGACAGAAAAGGACACAATATTGTAAATAAATTAGCTTCCAATTAAAAATTATATAATTAAAAAAGAAGTATATCACAGTTTCATAGAAAATCAGTATAAATTTCATTATTCCTCTGAGTAATTCTTACTGTTGTAATAGTAGTTAATTATTTTGAGACTGTGTCACTATTTGTTTTACTCATACTGGATTGCTCCATAGTTTGATTCATGATTCAGACCAGTTTCCCTTGATACAGTGAGAACTTTCTGCAAAGGCACAGTAATCTTCATGTTAATATAGCTGGGAATTTCAAGGGCATACCTGATATAACAATGTGTTGTCATAAATATTTCTGACATTTATGCATTATACTTTCTTTAAAAGCAAGTTAATATTTCAAAAATAAATTAATAGTAACATCATTTCTCAGCTCAATTATAAAATATGCTAATGTGTCAGACATTCTTAATGCATCAGGATTGGCTGGGGACTTCTATAGCTAAAGTGCAAAAGAATTTTAAGAAGCAGTATTCCATGGTGAATAATTTAACCATATGGTCATTGGCTTTGATTTAGTCCAGCAGTGGGTGTTAGAAATTTTATCATGTAACTGGAATAGATCTATTACTTCTAAAAATGACATTTTACAGTAAGGGAAATATAAATAGTATGATGAAAATTTCATTTATTATATTTCTTTCCAAATTTTACCATGGCCTTTTCAAATTCTCCAAGGAAACATATTTCCTTCAGCATATTAGAAATGACTTATCCAATTCAGCCTTAATTCAAGAATCCTGACAATGTTAATGTGTAGCAATTGTATTTTGGATGAATTTTAATAAATCAGAAATTATCAGTGAAATTTCCCACAATTAAATTTTGCTTAGGCTTAGATACCAGAGAACAGAGAGAGAGAATGAGAATGAGAACAAGAGTGAGAGTTGGAAGATAAAACTATCTTGCATTAATGAGGTAAAGTGTTAAAGTTCAATCTGCAAGCACANGTCAACAATTTTGTCTTCTACAGGGTAAAATAATATCCATGACACTGAGTATCCACTTCACCTGGTTGCCAGTATTAACATATACACACTACTGTATTAAAATGGATAGCCAACAAGGACAGGAACTCTACTCAATATTCCATAATAACCTATATGGGAAGAGAATTTGAAAAAGAACAGATATATGTATATGTCTATATCAGATATTTTGCCGTACACCTGAAACTAACACGATATTGTAAATCAACTGTGTTGCTATTGTTGTAGTTTAATGGCTAAGTCATGTCTGACTCTTTGTGACCCCATGGACTATAGCCTGCCTGGCTCCTATGTCCATGCGGTCTCCCAGGCAAGAATACTGGAGTGGGCTGCCATTCCCTTCTCCAGGGGATCTTCCTAACCCAGAGATCAAACTCTCATCTCCTGTGTCTCCTGCATTGGCATGGGGAATTCTTTACCACTGAGCCACCTAAAAGAAATAAATCGATACACTTTCTGATAGGGAATGTAAAGGGAATCCTGGGCTTTCCACATGAACACCTGAAAAGCAAAAAAGGTTATAATTAGGATGAAGGACAATGAAGTTCCTTGACTGAGCTTTGGTAAAATTTAGGCTGAAACATTTATGTATCCCATTAAATTTTTGTATTTAAATGTAGTAAAGTGCAACAGTATGACTTTGCAAAGGCTATATCAGTTTTTTTTTAGCACTTGTGTCTTTATTTAAAAAATAGGGATAATAATACCTATCATCAGTTTTTCATAGTTTCGTATTCCTATCAAGGAGTGATGGTAATTGAAAATGCCTCTACAAACACACAGTTTTATGTTTCTTTCTAGTTTTGCCTCTAACTGTATTTGTCACCCAAATCCGTTAGGCCTGCATGAGAGAGTATGAGGAATAAATTGAAGCAAAGAAAATAAAAGGGATATAAAAATGGGATTACCATTTAGCAAAAACATGAAATGCATTTTTCAGCTGACACTTACAAATGAAAAGCAACGGCGCGAGCAAAAATGCAGTGTCGGCACTGACGTTCTGTGGTCGAAGAATATGCCATAGAGAAAACTACCGCCTGTGTGTCGTAACCCTGTACAGAAATCTGAACAACTGAAAAGTATCACATGGAGTGTGAATGTCTTCTGGTATGATTGAAAGATAAAACCATCAGACACCAGATTCTAAAGTTTAACGTCATGATTATGTGTTTATAGCGATGGGCTACTTTATCATCCTTTAAAATGGCAGTTAGTGGAATCCATTTGGTCAATTAAACAGATCAATGCTGATTTTAGGTACAATTTTGGCTTATTCCTCCTGGAGACGATTCCAAAGCCACACTTTACTAGCTCTCTCTTACCCTGCTTTTAATTCATTTCATGCTATTTCTTCCTGCTGGTGTTCATTTTCACTGCTCGCACTGTCAGATAGGTGTTTTCCCCCTAATTGTCACCAGCGTCACTCTCTTCACAAGGTGACACACTCATAGGCGTTTCGTCACCTAAATCAGCATGACCCTCCTCTCTCTTGACCAGCACACTAACATCCGTCATCTCTGACAGACTGGTCCCAGTTAAGACCTTTGTGTCAAAATAAACTTTATTACCACCACCTTCAGGTTTTAATAAGGAGAGGCGTGGATTAGAATTGCTTGATTGGAAAAAAATTAACATGCACTTGTGGCACTTTCATTACATCCATCTTTTTCATTCTGTTTCTTATTTACACAGTATGTATGTGTGTATATATATATATATATATATAAAAACATATATATATATATATATTCCACTGCTGTTTATGCTCATTCCACTCTTTCCTTGTATGTTTACAATTAAACATGATGTCCATGCAATTAGCATTCAGGTCATGAGAAGGAAAAGATAAAAGAGTGACTTCTTAACCATTACTGCTCAGAGATATAGGACTCACTATATTCAAGAGGCACTTCAGCTATTTCAAGTGTAATATTCTTTTTGTCATGGTTGCTACTCAGGTGTAAGCCATATTTCAGTTTAATCCTATCTCTCCTACATTCTGACTCCATGATCCAAACCAAGTTGCTTAACTTCTTAAACATGTTTTCTTATAAACAAACTAGCACTATAGATCTTGAGGGTTTAGGAAGTGAAAGTGAAAGTCGGTCATTTGGGTCTCACTCATTGTGACCCCATGGACTGTACAGTTCATGGAATTCTTCAGGCCAGAATACTGGAGTAGATAGCCTTTCCATTCTCCAGGGGGTCTTCCCAACCCAGGAATCAAACCCAGGTCTCCCACATTGCAGGTGGATTCTTTACCAGCTGAGCCACCAAGACATCATATTATTTATTTACCCATTCATTCATTATTATACTATCTCTTGCACATTACATTGTAAACTCCAGAACCAAAGGGCCATCTCTAATGGTTTAACTTTGTGTTCCCAGTGCCTAGTACTATGCCCAGAAAATAGTAAATAATAAATATTTGAAAGACTGCCTAAAAGATTAAGCTGTATCTGTATCAAAAACTAACATAAATGAATAGAAACTTGGATAGTCTTCTGAAAAGTAATTTTGTAGATGATATGATAAATTTCTATACATAGTGATTAAATCCCACTTTTAGGCACTAACATATATGTAACAGATTTGAAAATATAGGAGGGTTGACTTGAGCCAGGCAATAGCTTTACTTATAAAACACTGAGTTAAAATAAACCACCAAATGAGGAACTAAACTTTATAATTCTTAGAAAACACATTTTTTTTTAACTCATCTGAATGTAGATAGTAGATTCTGCCACCTGGTTTTGGGGGATAGGCAACTGCTTTTGCTTCACTTCAGTTTGAGTGTCACTATTAAACAACTGTTTAGCTCCATTCAAGAGTGGTGGGGCATAACACAGAGCTCCCATTCCACTATCACTGATGTCACTAACAGGGCAGGGTCCATAGCTCACCCACCCTCAGCTCTACCCAGGGTGCTTGACATCACCAGGCTGGACCAAAGAGGAAATCATCAGGCCACACCTCCTTGGGCACAGTAACTAAAACAAGTTCTTATATATTACAATGTTGCAGAATGACAGTTTATCATATAAATTGCATTACTTAGCAAATGTTCATAATATTTATATATTTCTACTAGAATAGAAGTGATGTAGAAGAGCAAATTTAAAGAACAGTCTGTTTTTAGTGTATCTTGAAATACACTTGTCAATAAGATATGTGCACACTAATATATACATACAGAGTAATTAATATAATATACATATATACTCACACTAAAGTACATGTGTTCACATAAACATATAGAAATATGGAATATATATATATATATATATATATATATTTACACAGAAGACTAAATGTTTTCCCAGATGGTGCTAGTGGTGAAGAATCTGCCTGCCTGCCAGTGCAGGAGACAAAGAGGTATGGGTTCGACCCCTGAGTTGGGAAGATCCCCTGGAATAGTCAAGTCAACCTGCTCCAGTGTTCTTGCCTGGGAAATCCCATGGAAAGAGGAGCCTGGCAAGCTACAGTCCATGGGTCACGGAGAATCAGAGACTTGGACATGACTGAGTGACTAAGCATGCTAACAATGATACAAGTGCATATGAATGTCAAATAATACAAAACAACTACACGATTAGGTGTGTATATCAAATAACTGAGATAAATTTTCAGTTCAGGGATTTTATCTCTTTTTTGCTATTATTGTTATCCCCTGATCCAGAACAAAGCACAGATGCTAAC
>SJYQ01000974.1:141003-167237 GCA_006410935.1 Redunca redunca
CTGGCATTTATAGAATAAATACATTTATTTAATAAATTATATTATTTTCATTAGCCTAGCTTTTCATATGCTTCAGTACAAACTATCCGAGGATTTGTCAAAACAAAAAAGGTATATAAGAAACCATTCAGAAGTAGTCATAAAGAACTGTGATTCACCCTCCGTTATGAAACATAACCTCTAGGAAATGTGTTCTAATTAATCTTTAGGAGGGTTTAGCTTTTGATTCCTAATGAGGTTGATGATCTCAGTGCTATAAATTCACCCTGTACAATCTCACCAGAGGACAGGATTTAAGTAAGTCTTTTTTGCATTCCAGAAGATCTAAAAAATTAAATTCATTTGCTAAAACTTTGATAATTTTCAGCTTTTTAAAGATGAAAATAGACTAACATAGTCAGAACAAGAGAGAGATCTAAAAATACTATCAGGAAGGTGATTTGAGTATGAACACAGGATTCAAAGGACACTGTAGTTTGCTAGTTTTACTAAACTTTTGCCTGCTATAAACATGAAACAGTGTTGGTTCCAGCCTACTGATAGAGATGTTATGGGCCAGGGATGCCTGAGGCACTCACCTGGGCCTGCATCACTTTTTTTCAAACCCCAGCTGAACTGTCCCAATAGGGCCAGCGCTGTGTCTGGACCAGCCTTTGTGGCTCTTACGATGACTGCGAGATGCCCTTCAGCAAACACCATCAGGGAATTCTGAGGAAAAAGATTTACATAAATCCTGGATGGTACAGAGTAAGCTTGGGAGCCATACAGTGAGGTTAGGGGTGCAGGGGAGGGGGAAACAAGAAAGAATATCTGAGTCTCTGCCTTTATTAGGGTTGAGGGTTGGGTGCCTAGAGTTTTGTGTGGTTACTCTTTGTTGGCTAATTTAAAGCATAAAAACAGGAATTAGGACATAGGAGGGGAGTAGCACTCACTGAAATTGTCAGTTATCTAAGTTATGCAGGGCTTTCTAAGAAAGGGACCTTCTTACATGGAGGCAGTCAATTCCTTACCTGGCTGTTTTGGTAGTAACTATCATTCAGGTGCCGATAAGTTTATTCAAAATGTGTGTCTTTCAAAATGATCACCTCTGCAGTCAATGTAAGGCACTTATATTACACAGATCAAGATTTGTTGTAACTTTCTGTTTTCCCCAATACGATATGCTTTTTCAGGGTGTTGTTCAGTAGTTCAGTCATGTCCGACTCTGTGACTCCACGGACTACAGCGCGCCAGGCTGCCAGGCTCCCCCGTCCTTCACCATTTCCAGGAGTTAGCTCAGATTCATGTCCATTGAGTCAGTGATGCCATCCAGCCATCTCATCCTCTGCTGCCCACTTCTTTTGCCTTCAATCTTTCCCAGCATCGGGGCCTTTTTTTTTTTTTTTAACTTTATTTTACTTTACAATACGGTATTGATTTTGCCATACATCAACATGAATCCGCCACGGGTGTACAAGTGTTCCCAATGCTGAACCCCTCTCCCACCTCCCTCCCCATACCATCGCTCTGGGTCATCCCAGTGCACCAGCCCCAAGCATCCTGTATCCTGCATCGAACCTAGACTGGAGATTTCTTATATGATATTATACATGTTTCAATGCCATTCTCCCAAATCATCCCACCCTCTCCCTCTCCCACAGAGTCTGAAAGACTGTTCTTTATATCTGTGTCTCTTTTGCTGTCTCGCATACAGGATTATCATTACCATCTTTCTAAACTCCATAGATATGTGTTAGTATAATGACTTGGCTCTTCCCATCAAGTGGACAAAATATTGGAGCTTCAGCTTCAGTTCTTCCAATGGATATTGATGGTGAATTTCCTTTAGAAATGACTGGTTTGATGTCTTTGTAGTCCAAAGAACTCTCAAGAGTCTTCTCCAGCACCACAGTTTGAAAGCATCAGTTCTTTGGTGCTCAGCCTTCTTTATGTACAGCTTCACATCCATACATGACTACTGGAAAAATCATAGTTTGAACTACATGGATCTTTGTCGGCAAAGTGATATCTCTGCTTTTCAGTACACTATCTAAGTTTGAACGTTTTTGGGGTAGTAACCATATCATTTTCCATGTTCATTTATTTGTTTTAGTATCTAATGCACCTAGTGCAACAGCTGGTTAAAATCTGCGTGAAAAACCAAGAGAGGATGATGATTTGACATAAAAGAAAGCAAAACGAGTTAAGGCTACTGCTTGAGGAAGCTTAACAGACTGCTAAAATAAATAAATACATAAATAACAGCAATAAAGCATGAGAGCTTTACTTTCCTTCTCTCTTTCTTTCATTTTTATTTTTGATTTTTACCTCAAAAGTAGAAGTATTTTTCTGTATTAGTTATCTATAGAAGTAACTAATTGTCACAAACTCAGAGGCCAGAAACAACAGCATTTATCAGCTCAGTTTCCAGAGGTTAGGTGTCTGTGTACAGTCTCACTGAGTCCTCTGCTCAGGGTCTCAAAAGACAGCAATGAGTGATGTCAGCTGGACTGTGTTTCTTCATTCCTGGAGCCCTGGATCCTCTTCCAGATTCCCATGGAAGTTGGCACAATCCAATTAGCTGTAGTTGTTAAGTTTAAAGTTCTGTTTTCTTGAAAGATATAAGCCAAGGACTACTTTACCTCCTGGAGGCTGAACTGAGGTTTTTTTTGCCATGTCCCTTCCTCTATAGAGCCTCTCACAACAGGAGAGTTTACTTGATCAAGGGTATGATCTCCATGATTTCATGGAGGGCCCAATCTCTCTGAAGAGGGATTATCTGATAAGGTGAGGCTAATCTAATTTTCTTTTAATTGCATCTGCAAAATTCCTTTTTTCATATAACAGGGCATAGTCAAAAGACTGACCTCTTGTCATATTCAAAAAGCCTGCCTACATTCAAGGGACAAGATAATACAGCCATATCAGTTATTGAGGGTCATTTCAATTTTGCCCATCACACCCTAGGAGTAAGGCACTAAATTAACCATGCTTTTGGATTTCACTGGAAGCCCAATGATTAAGACTCTTGTTTTCACTGCAAGGGGACTGATTCAATTCCTGGTCACGGAACTAAGATGGCACATGCCTCATGGTGAGACCAAAAGGAAATAAAAATAAATAAAAGTACGACTTTTCATATTAAAAAAATTATTTAATCACACTTTTTAGGGTAACTGAGAAGACTTAGTTTGGCATATTGTTTGCACATTCAATGCCTCCCCCAATTTCATCTAATTAATCTCTGATTCTCGTGCCCTTTTATCTCTAGTTTACTATATTAAGTCATACACTACTGCCTGTACGTATTAGAATCAATCTTGTTTTATAATTTTATTGGACTTTATTGTAATGTATGTAAAGATAATGAGTTAAGAATCATTTTGTCCTGTATGTTACTTTTTTTCTCTATTATTTTTGAAAGATATTTATATTTCCATTTGCACAGGTACTCTCTTCTAAGAGCTCTGTGATGTCCCATGTTGACTATTCACATCATTTCACATACTTCTTTTGGGATTGGACTGTGTCCCATTCCTAGATGCTATAAATAATGCAGCATCTTCATATATGTTCTTTTTGGACCTTTGTCTTTTGAAGAGATACCCAAGGTGATAAATTCTGCATTTTAGTGTATAGTTTCAACTCATTGCAATATACAGCACCAGCTTGTCCTCTGCAATAGTTATACCAAATGAAAATTTCAGAGCCAGTCCTGAGGCTTCCAAGAGACCCATATGCATGGAAACATTTGACATTTTCTACTCATCAACAAAATAGATGCAAAGTGACATCTCATTGTTATCTTTGACAGATTAAATTGTGTTCCCCAAGAAAGGTATGCTCAAGTCCTAACCTCCAGTGCCTCAGAATGTCACCTTACTTGGAAATAGACATGTTATACATGAAATTATTCAACAATAAGGTCATAGTGGAATAATGTGGGTCCCTAGTCCAAAATGATTAATGTTTTTATAGGAATAGTGTCATGTGAGGACAGAGTCACTGGGAGAATGTCGTGAAGATAGAGGCAGAGATCAGAGCAATGGAGCTGCAAGTCAATGGCTGCTGGCCATCACCAGAAGCCAGGGGAGCGGGGGATGGGAACTCTTTCTCCCTCAGAGCCCTTGGAAGGAATCAAATGTGCCCACAACTTGAATTTGGACTTCTACTCTCCTCAAATGTGAGAGAATACATTTCTGTTGGTTAAGCCACCCAATTTTTGGTACTTTGTTTCACAGCCCTAGGAAATGAAAATGTTGTGTTACTTTCTATTACTATGATTTCTAATATATTTATCCATATCTTCTTACATTTCTTATTCTTCTAGATTTTTGTAAATCAGGTATTTGTGGCATTTCTAATTCTTTTTAAAGAATCGGTGCCCCTATATTTTTCCATGTGAAAGATTTAAAAAAATAGATATCAGTGTCTGCTTTGAAAATTGTAAATATATCATCTTAATTTAACATATGTTAATTAACTTTATGCATCACTTTTGGCAAATATATTTGCCAAAATATATTAATTAATGATTAATTTTATATTATGTTTTGTGCTTTAAATGGTTTAAAAGTTCTATGCATTTCCATCACAAACAGTTTTATACCCTTTCTTTTCTCATCTTTTATTTCAAGATTACCTTTAATTCATCTGTGATACTCGACATATGATGTTAGGTAGAATTTGGATTCCCTGCTTCTTTAAATGGCAATCCATATTTCCCAATACTAGTGCAAATTGTTTTTTTTTTTTTCTATATTGCTTTATAGTGGTGATATTTTTCTTTCCTTTTTAAATAAATAATTTTATTGTATAGTGTACAGACAAAAATATACAAATCATGATTTTGCACATCGTTGAGTTGTTAGTTCTTCATATATTTCCATTCTGAGTTGTTTGTCAGCCATTTACCTTTCCATCCAGACTGTATATAAAGAGGCTGATAAGTACACACATTCACAGATGTGTATACATGTATATACAAACTCTACTGGAATTTTTTAACTTGGTTTGATTATAGATGACTTTGAGAACTATCATTTTTATAATGATGTCTTTATATTCATACATATATATTCTTGCAAGTATTTAGAACTTTGATGATTTACTTTAATATTTTGTAAAGATCCTATATATCCTCTGTAAGATATAAACCAAGATGTTTGGATTTTGAACATGTGTTAAGGCCATGTTTTTCAGTGCTGGTATATAAAAAAAAAAAATAGATATATGTTATCTTTACAACTAAACCTAATAGGTTTGTTTAGCAATTGTAATAGCTTGTTTGAATTTTCTACATGCACCAGCTGTATCAACTGTGAATAATGGTTTTCTTTATTCTAGATTTTATCCTTCCCCCACCTTTTCTTGTCTTACTGAGCTGACTACTTTGATGAGGATATTTTTTATTACAAGTGGGTTATCGCATTTCATATCTTTCTTTCAGATTAAGAAATCCCCTTTTGTTGATTCTTAATCAAATATTCTTTCTGTACATATTGAAAAAATCACGGGTTTTCTCTTTCTCATGAGGTAAATTGCATGGATTCATTTTCAATACTATACAAATGAGGGATACCTAAAATTAATCCATCTAGATTCAGATGTAGAATTCTTTTTATATCTTGCTGCATTTAGTTTGTATAATATTGTGTTTAGGATACATCTGTGTTCAGGACATTACTTTGCCAACAAAGGTACGTCTAGTCAAAGCTGTGGTTTTTCCAGTAGTCATGTATAGATGTGAGAGTTGGAATATAAAGAAAGCTGAGCGCAAAAGAACAGATGCTTTTGAACTGTGGTGTTGGAGAAGACTCTTGAGAGTCCCTTGGACTGCAAGGAGACCCAATCAGACAATCCTAAAGGAAATCAGTCCTGAATATTCATTGGAGGACCAACACTGAAGCTGAAACTCCAATACTTTGGTCACCTAATATGAAGAACTGACTCACTGGAAAAGACCCTGATCCTGGGAAAGACTGAAGGCAGGAGGAGAAAAAGACTACAGAGGATGAGATGGTTGGATGGCATCACCAATTCGATGGACATGTATTTGAGTAAGTTCCGGGATATGGTCATGGACAGGGAGGCCTGGCGTGCTGCAGTCCATGGGATCGCAAAGAGTCAGAAACGACTGAATGACTGAACTAATGTTCATGACAGAAATATGTCTATGCTTTCATGTAGTCCTTTTAGCCAGAGTGTTGACATTTTACTAGTTTTTTTTTTTTTTTCCCCAAAGGTACAAGTTTTGGATTTTTGTTTTTCTCTTTTATACTTAGGTATATCAGTTGAGTTCAGTCACTGTGTCATGTCCGACTCTTTGCAACTCCATGAACTGCAGTACGCCAGGCCTCCCTGTCCATCATCAACTCCTGGAGTTCACCTAGACTCATGTCCCTTGAGTCAGTGATAGCATCCAACCATCTCATCCTCTGTCATCCCATTATCTTCCTGCCCTCAATCTTACTGAATATCAGGGTATTTTCAAATGAGTCAGCTCTTTGCATCAGGTGGCCAAACTATTGGAATTTCAGCTTCAGCATCAGTCCCTCTAATGAACACCCAGGACTGATCTCCCTTAGGATGGACTGGTTGGATCTCCTTGCAGTCCAAGGCACTCTCAAGAGTCTTCTCCAACACCACAGTTCAAAAGCATCAATTCTTCGGCACTCAGCCTTCTTCACAGTCCAACTCTCACATCCATACATGACCACAGGAAAAACCATAGCCTTGACTAGACGGATCTTTGTTGGCAAAATAATGTCTCTGCTTTTTAATATCCTGTCTAGATTGGACATAACTTTCCTTCCAAGGAGTAAGCATATTTTAATTTCATGGCTGCAATCACCAGCTGCAGTGATTTTGGAACCCAGAAAAATAATGTCAGCCACTGTTTCCACTGTTTCCCCATCTATTTGCCATGAGGTGATGGGACCAGATGCCATGATCTTCGTTTTCTGAATGTTGAACTTTAAGCCAACTTTTTCACTCTCCTCTTTCACTTTCATCAAGAGGCTCTTTAGTTCTTCTTCACTTTCTGCCATAAGGGTGGTGTCATCTGCATGTCTGAGGTTCTTGATATTTCTCCTGGCAATCTTGATTCCAGCTTGTGCTTCCTCCAGCCCAGTGTTTCTCATGATGTATTCTGCATATAAGTTAAATAAGCAGGGTGACAATATACAGCCTTGATGTACTCCTTTTCTTATTTAGAACCAGTCTGTTGTTCCATGTCCAGTTCTAACTGTTCCTTCACACAGGTATATGTTCACATGGAAATTTAAAGTTCATTAATTTTAACTCGTGTTTTTATTACTACCTTTATATCATGTTTTTGGTTTCAGTCTGATGTCTATTTTCAAACTTACTGAGGTAGAAAACGGCCACTGAGTTTTAGACTTTCTTCTTTTCTACAGCATAATTTTAGAAATAAGTTTTTCTCTGCACATGACTTTTATTGCATCACATGTTTTTATATGTCATATTTATAATCACCAGTCCAAAATATTTTTAATTTTTTTGACTTTAATTTAGAATCTGTATGTAGTTTACAAAGAATAGGATTTTCATTAGCTATGATAGGGTTTTTATTTTCCAATAACTCTAGATGATTCAGAAGACATGTTTGATATTTGCAGTCCTCTGAAGTATGTTAAGATTTGCCAAATATCTCACAATTCTATCAGTTTGATAAACTGTATTTGTTTAATTGTACAGGATAGTTAATCTGATTTTTTTTAAATTTTTATTTTTACTTTATTTTTATTTACAATACTGTATTGGTTTTGCCATACATTGACATGAATCCACCACGGGTGTTCTGCTTTTACTGAGTGCAGTGTTCTAAGTTTGTCAATTTTTTTTCAAGTATGTTAATCATCTTGCTTTTATTCTGTATATCCTAATCCTACCTGCTTTAAAAAATAAAAAAAAAGCTCTTTTATTATAAGTTACTGACAGAGTTTGATGAGAATCTCTAAGTGTAATTATAGATTTTCCTATTTATCTTTTTAATTCTGTCAAATTGTACTTTATATATGTGCAGCTGTACTACCATGTACAAAATTTTAGAATTCCTCTTTTGTTCCTATAGAAACAGGCTCTTTTAGGTGATACATTGCTGCCTGTAACTCTGGTATAGCTTTCATTCTTAAGGTCACTGAGTTTTGAAATTAGTATGGAACCCAATGTTTATTTTATTAAGTCCATTTTTATATATATCTTCCCATTCTTTCCTTTCAAACTCTTTGCAATCCATCATTTTTTTTCTGTCTCATAAATAGTATAGGCTTGCCCTTTCCCTTTTATTATAATACAATTGTTTACTTTCATTTGGAATATTTGTTCAGTATACATATGGAATGTGAAGTCATGTGGGCTTTAGAAAGTATCACTACAAACAAAGCTCGTGGAGGTGATGGAACTCCAGTTAAAGATTATGCTTTATAATAATCCTAAAAGATTATGCTGGGAAAGTGCTGCACTCAATATGCCAACAAATTTGGAAAACTCAGCAGTGGCCACAGGACTGGTAAAGGTCAGTTTTCATTCCAATCCCAAAGAAAGACAGATCCAAAGAATGTTGAAACTACTGCACATACACTCACCTCATATGCTAGCAAAGTAATGCTCAAAATTCTCCAAACCAGGTTTTAACAGTACATAAACCATGAACTTCCAGATGTTCAAGCTGGTTTTAGAAAAGGCAGGAAAACAAGAGATCAAATTGCCAATATCTATTGGATCAACAAAAAAGCAAGAGAGTTCCAATAAAACATCTACTTCTGCTTTATTGACTATGTCAAAGCCTTTGACATAGTTGTGTGGATCACAACAAACTGTGGAATATTCTTCAAGAGATGAGAATATCAGACCACCTGACCTGCCTCCTGAGAAATCTGCATGCAGGTCAAGAAACAACAGTTAGAACTGGACATGGAACAACAGACTGGTTCCAAATCCAGAAAGGAGTAAGTCATGGCTGTATATTGTCATCCTGCTTATTTAATTTAGATGCAGAGTACATCATGTGAAATGCCAGGCTGGATGAAGGACAAGCTGGAATCAAGATTGCCAGGAGAAATACCAATAACCTCAGATATGCAGATGACACCACCTTTATGGCAGAAAGTGAAGAAGAGATAAAGAGCCTCTTGATGAAAGTGAAAGAGGAGAGTGAAAAAGTTGGCTTAAAGCTCAACATTCAGAAAACTAAGATCATGGCATCTGGTCCCATCACTTCATGGCAAATAGATGGGGAAACAATGGAAAGAGTGATAGAATTTATTTTCTTGGGCTTTAAAATCACTGCAGATGGAGACTTGCAGCCATGAGATTAAAAGACGTATACTCCTTGGAAGAAAAGTTATGACCAACCTAGACAGCATATTAAAAAACAGAGACTACTTTGCCAACAAAGATCCATCTAGTCAAAGCTATGGTTTTTCCAGTAGTCATGTATGGATGTGAGAGTTGGACTATAAAGAAAGCTGAGTGCTGAAGAACTGATGTTTTTGAACTGTGGTGTTGGAGCAGACTCTTGAGAGTCCCTTGGACTGCAAAGAGATCCAATCAGTCCCTCCTAAAGGAAATCAGTCCTGAATATTCATTGGAAGGACTGATGCTGAAGCTGAAACTCCAATACTTTGGCCACCTGAAGTGAAGAACTGACTCACTGGAAAAGACCCTGATGCTGGAAAAGCTTGAAGGCGGGAAGAGAAAGGGAGAACAGAGGATGAGATAGTTGGAGGGCATCATCGATTTGATGGACATGAGTTTGAGTAAGCTCTAGGTGTCAGTGATGGACAGGGAAGTCTGGCATGCTGCCCTCCATGGGGTCACCAAGAGTCAGATAAGACTGAGCAACTGAAAAACAAAACAAAACAAAACAAAACAGAGTGAGCAACTGAACTGAACTGAAATCAAGGAACACCTTGAGCCACCAGAAACTAGAAGGGACAAGGAAGAATTCTCCTATGAAACATCCTGTCCATACCCTGAGTTTGGACCTCCCGCCTCATGTGCTGAAAGGGAATTAATTTCTCGTATGGAAACAATCAAGTTGCATTACTTTGTTGTAGCAGTCCTAGGAAACTAATACCGGACATCAGCTAATGGCCTTTTTTTTGTTTTGTTTTTCTTCCATGTGGGCGATATGTCATTCTTCCTCTTCTGGTTGCTCCTAGAAATGTTTTGTTTGTTTGTGTTCAGGAGTTTCACTGTCACGTGTTTATGTGTGGTGATCATCTGTTTTTATTTTGCTTAAATACTTGTAGAACTCCTTGAATCTGTAGACTCCTAGATGTCTGTCTACAGTTTTTGAAATTTATGGTCATTAACTCTTTAAATATTTTCCAACTCCACATTGTGGTGGTATCTTTTACCCTGATTAACCTCAAAATCCCTCAAACCTCTTAAAAGTGGTAATGAGAAAAAAAAAAAAGTGGTAATGAGGAAAAAGAGAGGACTTTGGGTTGATCAGGACATAGAAAACGGGGTCTGTCTCATCAATAAGACAATCTAGTTGCTAAAATGACCCCGGATGGCTTTAAGTGGTTGGAGCTCAAAATTGGGAATAGTTAGCATGGTCAGTTAGCTATTGCATTGCTCTTTTCTATTACGTTCTATGTTTCTCTCATCTTCCCTAAGCCTCATAAAATTAGCTAACCAATATTAGTACCCCCGTGAACCATTGGAACTGACTTTTGGGATCAGAGATGCTGATCTGTCCAGGGAGATAAATCAGCACACAAGTCTGTGCCCCCAGCAGGCAGCTGCTGGACATGTGTGCTCCTGTACCAATGGTGGGCTCCCCATTTTCCCAGAACTGACTATAGCATGGGGAGGTCCCTGGGGCCAGGCTGGTGATTTTGGGTGCTCTGCTGCAAGAGGCACTTGGGGACCGCTATGACAGGTAAGTAAATTGAGTAATGGAGATGTCAGCTCAAGACCTGTCTCCTAAGTGCAGTTGGGGGAGATGCCTTTGTAAACAGCTGGCAATAACTCTGCAGCTGCCACACTGGGATTAGTTGTGCTTGGTATCATTCTAGATCCTTTCCTGAGTGATATTCAGAGTCTAAGCCTTGGGCTGAGCCAGCTAGAGTATCACTTCAAGTGACTAAAGGCAAGGAGATTCATGTCCGTGCCCTCCTCAGGACTCCAAATATGGTAGGTGTCCTATGGAACACCCAACATGTCCAAAGGTGGGTATTCAGTGGCTGAACACTGAACATCCTTCAAGGTGCTTCAGACTGTGAGATGCTCACAGCTGCTTCCATCAGAACACCACATGGCGAGGAAGTAGGTGCCCACATTACTGGAGGAAGATCAGACAGAAGGGAGGACCCTAGGGGAGAGGACTGTGCCCTCTCATGGACTGAGGATAATTTATTCTGCTTTGCCAATAACCACATACGAACTAATAAAGACAGAGAATACAGATGGATGGTCAATAAGGATAAGTCTGTTGATTATCCTTGGAAGGAGGGACTATGTCCCCTGTCTTGTCTTAAGGCCCAGACTCTCCTTAAGGACCAGTCAAGGAGCTAAAGGAGAAGAGGCTGTCTGTCTTTATATGTAGAGTACGACAGGGAGGTGGCGAGTGCCACCTACACAGAAAAGCTCCCATCCCAAACTGGTGAAAGGTAATCTCTTAGAGCTCCAATCTCCTATGTCAATAAAGGACACACAAGGTGGCACAATGGTAAAAGAATCCACCTGCCAATGCAGAAGACACAAGAGATGCGGGCTCGAGCCCTGGGTCAGGAAGATCCCCTGGTGGAGGAGATGGCAACCTGCTCTAGTATTCTTGCCTGGAAAATTCCACAAAGGAGCCTGGCAGACTACAGTCCACGAGGTTGCAAGGGGTTGGACACGACTGAACAACTGAGCACACATAACATTTAGCAGACATGTTTGGGTCCTGGTGTCAACACATTCCCCTCCTGTCTTGTTTGTCAACCTTATTTAGAGTCACCCCAAGTCTCCCATATTTCCCTGAGAGAATACAAGTACTAGATGAACTAAAAAAGGCTTTAACTGTGGTTCTCCTACCAGAGCCTTGAATGCAGGACTTACAATTATATGTGTGAGCCACCCCAAGCTTCTTTCCTGGAGCCCCTGGATCAGATGGACAGGGAATCTAACCCATAGACTTTGGTATAAGCGGTCCCCAGATTCAGCCCAAAGGCACTGACATAAAAGAGGCAACTCCTGGTGGCACACTTGACACTTATGACTGAAGCATTTCCAGGGGCAGAGCTGATTGCTTTGTGCACTGAGGTTTCTATTACACCCTGGGTAATGGAAAAAGCTCCCTTTAAAATTGGATCAGCAACAGAGGCCTCCTTATTAAAGTGAAAATTGCACCTACATGATTGAACTAATTTTGACTCTACTGGAGGAAATGAAATACTCACACACACTGCCATCGAGGTTAACTAGACAAAACTTTCAGAAATGCTTGCATCTCTTGCTCAACAGGGACTAGAAGGAGGAAGAGCACTATTCTCAAAACAAGAAAAGTGGTAATATTTCTTTACTTGGGGAGTGTGCACAGGGTATACAGGAGCTAGAAGAGGCACAGCTGGTGCTTATTACCCTGATTTAAACAGTCCACTTTCCATACTGGCATTGACTGTGTCCAATAAGCTGATTGGCATGCTATTATTCCTGGAAATAGAGGATGTCCTTTGGAAAACATTTTCTTGATGCCTTATTCTTACTGACTCTTGGCCAGGGGCTAATGTGCTAACTACTGAGAACTTTGGAAAATTAGGGTTGGAAAACACAAGTTCAAGCAAAGCTATTTTGAGTCAAGAGATGGGAGGAAAATTACCACACTGGCTCTTACTCTGCCCATCCGGGTGCACTGTGGACTTCTTTCCTGGCTGCTAATCAACAGAAGCAAGGAAGACACAGTATAAAACATGTAACTAGTTTAGCCAAGGTGTGTGCAAAATTTCACAACTACAGTAAGTGTGTGCATTCTTCCCTACCCTTCCCTCACAATACCGAATGACAACTTTACTTAAAGCTTAGCAGAAGTGAGTTCTACAATTACAAAGTTGACTGCCTACCATAAACAACACAGCAAGTTAGTTCTTATGAAATATATTAAATTCCATGGAGATATCTAATTGGGACAATCTCCATCCAAATTAACAAGCACTGACTTAAAAAATTATTGAATCTCCCAAGGCTATTAAAAATTGGACAGGCCTACGAAGATCATCATTAAGAAGGGTATGGGAAATATGTGAGGGGAATTGCCTTCCAATGTTACTTTTCAAGGGGATCCTTATAAAAAGTACACAAAACACATCACAGAAGATAGAAACAATAATGAGAATTTCTGTAGCAATGCCAACCGGAGAGTAAATGTGTTAGTGTAGTCACACTGGACCCTCTACTAAAGCGACACAAATGGCTACTTTAGAAAAGTTTCCCCTAGAAGTGAGGTAGTGAAGTAAGTGTTATCCCTCTGCAAGACAGCAGTGTAACAATACACAAAAAGAAATGAGCCAAATGTGTAACACAATTGATATCTCACCATACTTTAGAGGTCATGGTATTAGAAAATTTCATGTTGCTAAGCTGAAACTCCAGTACTTGGGCTACCTCATGCGAAGAGTTGACTCATTGGAAAAGACCCTGATGCTGGGAGGGATTGGGGGCAGGAGGAGAAGGGGACGACCCAGGAAGAGATGGCTGGATGGCATCACGGACACGATGGACGTGAGTCTGAGTGAACTCCGGGAAATGGTGATGGACAGGGAGGCCTGGCGTGCTGCGATTCATGGGATCGCAAAGAGTCGGACACGACTGAGCAACTGAACTGAACTGAACTGAACTGAGTTATTTCCTGGCTGTGAAATGAGGAGTCTGTGCACTTGTTAACATGTCTTACTGCATGTGGGTGAGTAATACTAATAAATTGTTACAAATAGCCAGGGACATGCCCCAAAGGGCATATAATAGTATTCTACTAATTAAAGAGATCAAACAAAAATATACTCCTTGTTTGATCTATTTTCCTGAATTTCTCCCATCCCATTTCCTCCAAGTGCAGACTGGCTTGTGCCCTTGTGGGATTCTGGGTCATAAAGATGCTTTATTCTTGCATCCAAACCAAGACATTATGAGACAACATACAACTTAGACTAATGCAACCTGGCCTTAGGGGATGGATTGTTACATTCAGTACAAGTGAGTACAGATGATGATCTTTGTATAATGCCCTCTAGGTTGCTTGCTTTTATATGGGCTGAGACCCATTGGATCAAAAGCCCTCTGATTTTAAACTCATGTTTTTACATATCCAGTTGTTTAATGAATATAAACTCTGATGCTGAGAAAGATTGAAGGCAACAGGAGAAGGGGGCAGCAGAGGATGTGATGGTTAGATAATGTCATGGACTTAATGGAATTGAATTTGAACAAACTCTGGGAGGTAGTGGAGGACAGAGGAGCCTGGTATGTGGCAGTTAATTGGGTCACAATAAGTTGGACATGAATTAGCAATCAAATAACAACAACAAATAAAACTTGCCTGCTAAGTATAACCTGCAAAGCTGCACCCGGTATTAACTAGCCTTAAGATAAGTAAATATTTGCTAGCTATAAAGACCCCAAGTGGCTACTGCCCTTTAGAGCTCTCTGAGTGTTGGGAGATAAGTAGAAAGACATAAATTCTATTGAAATTTTCATGTGGTATTATATTTTTATAGCTCCTGGATATGAGAACTAATGTCCAATAAAGAAAGAAAGAAGTCAGGTATGTTTTGAAGAAATGAAATCTATGAGGCAGGGGGGAAAGGAAGGGAGGGAGGGAGGGATGGGGGGAGAGAGAAATAAAGGGAGACAGAGAAATGAAACTGTCATATAAGACCACATTGTGCTTGCATATTTGATAGATGAAGTGAGAAGAGACTAACTTCAGTCCTCTTTTAGGAAGTAAGTAGCTATAGACTCAGCCATATGTCTGAGACTGACTTTGTAATGAGATTTCAGGAGTGTGAACAAGAGCACATGAGTGAACACAGAGTTCTATTACAGTGTACTCGAAAATGATGAACTGTTAATTTAACAGAGTTTTGCATGGAAGTCTAGTCTTTTTCTGTAAGACTGGGTTTTTTAGAAAGAATGATTAGAAACCATTATGGAGGAAGCAAAGCTAACTCCTTCCAGATGCAAGGTTTCTATATTCCCAATCACTCCTAGTAAAGACATATGGGCACGGGTAATAAGCTTGGCTTCAGCAGGAAAAATACTAGCAGTTTTAAAAGTTTATTCATTCAGGAAACAGAAACTGTGTAGAATCATCCAAGCATCATCCATAGGAGCCAAGTTTATTAAAATGTATGTGGTCATCATATGCACTTTCATTGTAATAAAATAATGAGAAATAATCATCTTCCTAAAATCCGGCACTTCACATTTAATTAACCAATATTAGAATATTCACTCACATTCTCAGGGGATAGATTTTTGAAAGCAGCTCCTACAGTTTTTTCAGCTCCTCTTTGTGTGCAAAAATGATTTTGTTGACATGAAAGATAAGTAGTTAGATCCCTTTTAATAAAAGCACAATCTCATATTGCTTAGTCAGTGTCATAATTATATTCCAAAACAGGAACTTTTGGAACAGAAAGAGTATGACTAAGAAAACCTTCTAATAGGGAAACATTAATAGTTATATATGATGAATTTGCACATGATAAAAAGAAGATCAAAACTGAAAACCTTTTTTTAAGGCATCAGCTTTTTTTTCTTTTTTTTCAATAATGAAAATATGAAATTATTTTTAAAATTCTCTGTTTCTGGAAGTAAAGTACGGGAATGAAATAATGAGTTTACCATATATTAAACAAAATAGCATCTCTTGTGATTTTGGAAATTATAATAAAAATGATTATGATAAAGGGATAACTTACTTAACTTTATATAGCTGAAGGTGGGGGGGGGGACTGTGTCTCACCCATAAGAATGTTGCACCTCTTCCTCCCACTTTGAGGGTGAGCAGTGTAACCTTAGAGGGGAAGAAAGACACAAACCTGAAGAAATATATTACAGTACTTGAGTGTATAAATCAGAAACATACACAAAAATGTTAGAGCTGGGTCTAAGAAGAGGCAAAATACTGGAATCATGTTGCAAGTTTGATTTAAAATCTTAGAGAAAATAAAGGCAAAGAGGAATCTAGAATAGTTTCAGACTGAGAGTCAATACATTAGGCAGATACTTATCAGGCACTGGTAAAGAACTCTTAGTAGGGCTTCCCAGGTGGCTCAGCTGTAAAGAGTCTGCCTGCAATGCAGGTGATACGATCAAAATCCCTGGGTCAGGAAGATCCCCTGGAGAAGGAAGTGGTAACCCACTCCAGTATTCTTGCCTGGGAAATCCTAACGACAGAGGAGCCTGGCAGGATACAGTCTGTGGGGTCACAAGAGCTGGACACAACTTAGTGACTAAAACCAAAACCAAAGAACTCAACAACAAAAAGAACTTAACAACAAAAGACAAATAATCGAATTAAAATAAACTCTCCAATTCAACAACACAACGGCAAACAATCCCGTTAATATATGACTGAAGGACTTGAATAGACATTTCTTCAAATACTGAATACAAGTTACTAATAAGCAGGAAAAGAGTCCTAGCATCACTAGTCATTAGGAAACTACAAATCAAAACTATATTGAGTACCAGGTCACACCCACTGGGATTCCTATAAAAATTTTTTAAGTGTTGGCAAGGATATAGAGAAATTGGAACCCTTGTACATTGCTAGTAGGATTCCAAAAAGTTTCAGCTGATGGAGAAAACAATTTTAGTGACTCCTCAAAGCATTAAATATAGAATTATCACATGGTCCTGCAATGTCATGCCTAGATGTATATACCAAATAGTTGGAAAAGAGTGAAAGTGAAGTCGCTCAATTGTGTCCGACTCTTTGTGCCAGGCTCCTCCATCCTTGGAATTCTCCAGGCAAGAATACTGGAGCGGATTTTCATTTCCTTCTCCAATTAAAAACTGTTACTCAAATACATATAATTCTTAGCAACACTATTCACAATATCTGCATGGTAGAAACATCCCAAATTTTCTTTGACAAATTAATGCCCAAGAGGATTGTGATATTTGCAAGCAATGGAATATAATTTAGCTATAAAGAAATATGAAGTACTGATACATGCTACAATATAGATAAATATTGAAAGCACTGTAAGTTAAAGAACCTAGTCATAAAAGGTCACCTATTGTATGATTCCATTTATGTGAATCATTCCATATAACTAAATCCACAGAGACAAAAACACAGATTGGTGGTTGCTAGGGGCTGGGGAGAGTGGGGATGAGAATAAGCTGCAATACGGAGAGCATCAAAGGGATTCTTTGGAGCAACATGCTTGTTTGGAAGCTGATATTCAGGAATCTCATTTAGTCATTAAAAAAAAAGGCAGTGTTAAGAAGGCTACTATATACTACATAGTACTATGTATTGGCTATAATTTAAATAAAAGGATATTGCATGCATATTATTCATTCTTTTAAACACTAATTTTGAATCACATACAAAAGCCTTTTTATATTAGTGATACATATTAATGGAATAAAAAATATAAAATATTTTAAAGGATTTTTTAAAAGCATGAGTAGATAATATCTAAGGCAATCAGTTAATTAGGTGCTTTGTTTGTCAAGATTACCCTGTTGCCTGGCTAGACAGAGTCACTGAGCCATTGCTATATTAGGCTGAGTGAATATTAATTTTACTTGCATATTTGGGGAAATGAAAACATATCCAAATACACATGCTTCTTGGCATTTTACTTTCTTTAATTTTCACTTTTTAATCCATTTCCCTTTAAGTCTTTAATCATCTTTTCAGTGAAGATTTTCCTTTTCATTCTGTTCATATGTCTGAGGAATTAACAATCCTATTCTCAGTGGTTTCATGTAATCAAAACCTCCTGATTCAAACACTGTGTGCAATCCACAGGGAGAAATTATTAAAAGGGCTTTGCAGATTTGTTTAGCACTCTGCTCAGAATATGAAAGTGCAGACTTTTAAATATCTGAGAAGAGACTGCCAACCCATTACCCTTCTGGAAGAACTTTTGAACTAGACATTTTCCATTATTTACAGTGTGAGATGCTTGGAGTCAGATTTCGGCTAGAAACACTTTTCGGTAATGGATGGCACAAAATGAGGCCAAGTTTATAGGTTTCCTATTCAGAAGTTCATTAAATTTTTAAAGACCCAGACCAAACCACAACTTCAGTCAGCCATTTCTTAAAGACCCCTTGAAAAGGTTCTCCAGAAGAAAGAAGTCAATAGACACAGGTCAGATTGTGTGGGCATGAGGGGAGAGGGAGGAGGTGTGAGACAGGAATTTATAGCTATTTTATTTATCCAAATGCTTTCAAGTGACAGAGTTGTATCCTGAACAGATTTTACATACCCAAGAGAGCTGTGACTGAATTTGGTCACCACGTCGAAAGATTATCAGATGATGAGTAGAGACAGCAAGTCCTATTCTTTGAAAACGATTCCTTACAAAGGAAAGGAAAAGATGCAACACAGCTCAAGGAGACCCAGGACCTAGAGGGACACTCACAAGCAAAGATCTTGGAATACAACAGATCTGGGTTGAAGCCTCAGCTGTGTTCCATGCCACTCATGTGATCTTGGGCAAAACAGTTAACTTCTCAGCATGAGGGGTAGTATGTGCAAAATGGGACATTTTAATACTACTCTCAAAGTCAGATTATACTTTGCTGTTTTTGCTGTTGTTTAGTTGGTAAACTGTGTCCAACTCTTGCGACCCCATGGACTATATCCCACAAGGGTCCTCTGTCATGGGATTCTCCAGGCAAGAATACTGGAGTGAGGTGCCATGCCCTCCTGCAGGGGATTATTTGACCCAGGGATCAAACCCGCATCCTCTGTGCCTCCTGCTGGGAGGCCCCCTATTATACTTTTTTGTACAGATAAATTATTCTATAAAAATAGAACAAAATATGAAGCTTGTGTACTTAACATTTTTAATGATTACTAATGTTATTATAATTGTTGATGGTTGTATTAGTTGTTAAAGATCTAATTTCCAGGAATGTAATTCATTGTTTTCTAGGTTTGACATGAGTCTTGAAATGATTGACATCAACACTTTGACAAATTTTAGAGCAATCTGAACATCAGATTTCCAGGCTTGGTAGAATACAGGTGACTCTTGAATAACTTGGGACTTAGGAGCACTGACCTTCCTCAAAATAAAAAATCTACATTTACCTTTATAGTCAGGAATCCCTACCCATGGTGCTGCATCCATGGGTTCAACCAACTGTGGATCGTGTTGTATGGTTATACCTATTTAATGAAAAAAAAAAAAAAAAAAATATATATATATATATATATAGACATATAAGCAGACCTGTGGTTTAAAACCAGGTCATTCAAGGGTTAGCTGTACTTATTTTGTACCTCTAGCTACAAATGTATGAGTTCCTGACCTTGAGCTGAATATATTTACAAGACTGTTAAGATTTGTAAAGACAGAGTTTTTAAGAGAAAAATCAGTGTTGTCTGAAGTTCTCAGGCTTCTTCTAAGACTTGAAGAACAGTCTTTATTAAGTAACTTCCTAAATCCTTGTGTTGCTTAAGTAATTTAGGATGTTCTAGAAATGATTAGCTACAACAGAAATGTATAGGAGAAATTGATTCTTCATTATTGAGAAGAATTTAAGAGTTAATTATTCAGGATAGAGAAATAGTTGTTGCTGATAAGTCTCTTTAGTTGTGTCTGACTCTGCGACCCCATGGATGATAGCTTGCCAGGCTCCTCTGTCCATGGGATTCTCTATGCAAAAATACTGGAGTGGGTTGCCATTTCCTCCTCCAGGGGATCTTCCTGACCCAGGGGTTGAAACTGTGTCTCCTACATTGCAGCAGACTCTACCACTGAGCCATTGGCGAAGTCCATAGAGAAATTAGGTAACCTGAAAGGAAAAGGAGGAGGGTTAGGTGGGAAGGACTTTAAAATAGTGCTCTAGTCATTTTAGACAAGAAAATGAGAAATGTGAACAACAAGAGAATAACACAGGCATACTTCTTATGCCAAGGTCCCTGCGGTGCAAAGCAGCAGTCCCCAAAACCCAGTAGAGGTGTCTTTACAGAGAAATTCAGTGTAGGTTGTAAAAACAATAGTAATTAAGTTCTGGGACTAAGGCCAGAGTTCAAAACCAAAAACGATTGATAATTACTGCAATTTGGAAAGATGCACACACTGATATTCACATTCTAAGCTATATGGAGACTGTGTTCCAAAAGTTTATTAAGTCCACTTAATAACTGAATATATTTCCCCCATAAACTATATATGTTTTTCTATTACAAAACTATTCTGTATAAGGTCTTTGTGATTTAACTGTGATAATCAATGCTTAGAAAACAGTGAATAGGAAGATAAGATTTTTAACAGTGGAGGGCAAATAAGTTTAACAATCCTACTATTAATAATGAGTGAATATTTCTTGAGTGTTTATTGAACTTGAGGTGCTACAATTGTATATTTTAAAATTAGAAATATGAAGTAGATGTGTAATATCCAATAAGTACTACCAGATGTAATATTAGTGAGGAGATATAATTGCATATCAAGCTAGAGAGAAAGAGAGACATGGTGAGAGACAGAGATTTGGGCTCACACCTCAGCATTTGTGCTTTCTAGTTATATAAATTTGGTAAATTTATGGAATGTATGCAGGTCATTTTTTATGGACCTATATGCAGGTCAGTTAAGTTCAATTCAGTTCAGTTGCTCAGTCGTGTCCGACTCTTTGCGACCCCATGAATCGCAGCATGCCAGGCCTCCCTGTCCATCACTGACTCCCAGAGTTCACTCAGACTCATGTCCCTCGAGTCAGTGATGCCAAACAGCCATCTCATCCTGGGTCGTCCCCTTCTCCTCCTGCCCCCAATCCCTCCCAGCATTAGAGTCTTTTCCAATGAGTCAACTCTTTGCATGAGGTGGCCAAAGTACTGGAGTTTCAGCTTTAGCATCATTCCTTCCAAAGAAATCTCAGCAAAAACAATACCCAGCTTGAGCTGTGCTGTAACGATGAGAGCGGTGAGGATGTTGAGGTCCCCTATGTACGATACACCATCCGCTAATCCGTGTCCTCTCCTGTAGACTGACCCCAGCATACCCTCTCCAGATCCCTTCCATCCCAGGGCTCCCGTTTGACCTCTGGCAGTGGCCCAACTAGCCAGGCTTGGTGTTCCCCTCCTCATCCCCCTACCTGAACTCCTCTTGCCGCTGCTTTCTACCTTGTTCGGAACCTGACTCCTAATAAAGAATTGTTAACCCAGATGTGGCATACCCTGCTGGTTCCAGNAAACAAAACAATACCCAGTTGTGGATGTGACTGGTGATAGAAACAAGGTCCAATGCTGTAAAGAGCAATACTGCATAGGAACCTGGAATGTCAGGTCCATGAATCAAGTAGGCAGGTCAGTAATTACCAATTATCAACTTTATGGACCTGTATGCATGTCAGGAAGCAATAATTAGAACTGACATGGAACAACAGATTGGTTCCAAATAGGAAAAGGAGTACGTCAAGGCTGTATATTGTCACCCTGCTTATTTAACTTATATGCAGAGTACATCATGAGAATCACTGGGCAGGATGAAGTACAAGCTGGAATCAAAGTTTCAGGGAGAAATATCAATAACCTCAGATATGCAGATGACACCACCCTTTCGGCAGAAAGTGAAGAAGAACTAAAGAGCCTCTTGATGAAAGTGAAAGAGGAGAATTAAAAGTTGGCTTAAAGCTCAACATTCAGAAAACTAAGATCATGGCATCAGGTCCCATCACTTCATGGCAAATAGATGGGGAAATAGTGGCTGACTTTAATTTTGGGGGCTCCAAAATCACTGTAGATGGTGATTGCAGCCATGAAATTAAAAGATGTTTCCTCCTTGGAAGGAAAGTTATGACAGGCCTAGACAGCATATTAAAAAGCAGAGACAATACTTTGCCAACAATCATCCATCTAGTCGAGGCTATGGTTTTTCCATTAGTCATGTATGGATGTGAGAGCTGGACTGTGAAGAAAGCTGAGTGCTGAAGAATTGATGCGTTTGAACTGTGGTGTTGGAGAAGACTCTTGAGAGTCCTTGGACTGCAAGGAGATCCAACCAGTCCATCTTAAAGGAGATCAGTCCTGAGTGTTCATTGGAAGGACTGATGTTGAAGCTGAAACTCTAATACTTTGGCTGACTGATGGGAAGAGCTGACTCATTTGAAAAGACCCTGATGCTGGGAAAGATTGAGGGCAGGAAGATAAGGGGATGACAGAGGATGAGATGATTAGATGGCATCACCAACTCAATGGACATGGGTTTAGGTAGACTCCAGGAGTTGGTGATGGATAGGGAGGCCTGGTGTGCTACAGTTCATGGGGTTGCCAAGAGTCAGACACAACTAACTGAGTGACTGAACTGAACTGAAATTTATGGAAACACTTACCATCAGTCTCCTGCCATATAAAGTAGAAAAAAAGATGAACTATGGAAGGTTGTGATGAAGATTGGTAAGAGTTAATTATAATTGATTAAAAACTTACAAGAGCAAGAAGTGTTCCAAGTGCTTTGTGTGTACAATTCATCAGTTCTTCCAACAAAGCAGTGAGGAGGATGCTTTCAACTCATAACATTACAGGTAAGGACACTGGGCTGCTGAGAGGTTGAGGGACTTCAGCAAAATGACAGTTAATGAATTGTAGACCAGTTTTTCAGGCTAGGCATTCAAATTCCAAAACCCAAGTCTCTTAAACAATCATCAATACCACTGCTTCTATGTGTTTCACACATGTGACTTTATGCATGTATGTGTGTGTATGTCTATATTAATCTCACATACATTTTACCAATGTATATTAAAATGTGTTTGTAATGTATTTAAGAGCTTCACTGGTGGCTTAGATGGTAGAGAATCTGCCTGCGATGCAAAAGACCCGAGTTTGATCCCTGAGCTGGTAAGGTCCCCAGAGAAGGGAATAGCACCCCACTCCAGTATTCTTGCCCAAGAAATCCCATGGACAGAGGAGCCTCTCAGGCTACAGTCCATGGGGATGAAAAGAGTTGGAAATAACTAAACAACTAACCCTTCACTTCAATGTATTTAAAACACATAATAAACTGTTGATGAAGTATTACTATGAACATTATTACTGTAGTTATCATTATTATTCTACAGAAATGAATTCTGTCCTAGGTCTCATTTCTGGCACCATGATGTTTTAAGTCTTAGGATAACAATAGAAGAATAGGAAAAAAGATATCAATATAAAAACAAAAGAAAAAGATAGAAATTTGACTGGATCATAGAGTTTTTGAAACCGTGATATCTGATTGGACATAGAAATAAGGCTGGTGTTTTCAACCCAGTGTCTGTTAAGTCATTCTATTTCCATTTAAAATGGATTCCAGGCAATTAGAACAACAAATAACAAAATAAACTTTCCCATTCTCCACTTTTTCACACTTGTAGCACTTTTCTAGCAGCAAATAAAAGTCTATTCTAGAAGATGAGGATCTATCTCATTGTTGCCTTTCATCAGAATACAGACATTTAAGGAAGTTTCCCTCATATCTTTTCACAAGTGCACACTCTCTTGTGACCTGTGCTATATTTCCCTCTGGACAATTTGCCAAGCCCCCAAATGCAGAGATCATAGAAATAACTTCAAAATGTATATATTCTAATACTGTTACAGTTCAGCTGTTTAGGTGAATGATAAATCTTTTCAAAACAAACCCACTTAGGGCATTTAATATTAGTGCAAGAGTTTTGACTCACGGGGTTCAGTTCAGTTCAGTCGCTCAGTCTTGTCTGACTTTTTGCGACCCCATGGACTGCAACACATCAGGTTTCCCTGTGCATCACCAGCACCCAGAGCTTACTCAAACTCATGTCCATTGAATCGGTGATGCCATCCAACCATCTTACCTTCTGTTGTTCCCTTTCCCTCCTGCTTTCAATCTTTCCCAGCATCAGGGTCTTTTCAAATGAGTCAGTTCTTCCCATCAGGTGGCCAAAGTATTGGAGTTTCAGCTTCAGCATCAGTCTTCCAACGAATATTCAGGATTGATTTCCTTTAGGATGGACTGGTTGGATCTCTATGCAGTCCAAGGGACTCTCAAGAGTGTGTTCCAACACCACAGTTCAAAAGAATCAGTTCTTCAGCACTCAGATTTCTTTATAGTCCAACTCTCACATACATACATGACTACTGGAAAAACCATAGATTTGAGTAGATGGACGATTGTTGGCAAAGTAATGTCTCTGCTTTTTAATATGCTGTCTAGTTTGGTTATAACTTTTCTTCCACGGAGCAAGTGTCTTTTAATATCAAGGCTGCAGTCTCCATCTGCAGTGATTTTGGAGCCCAAAAAATAACGTCTGTCACTGTTTCCATTGTTTCTCCATCTATTGCCATGAAGTGATGGGACCAGATGCCATGATCTTAGTGATTCTACAGTAAATCTCTTCTTTCCTCTTAATTCCTAAAATTAAGACAACACACATCTCCCATATAATCTACCAGGAGTCTGATTAGATATAGGTATGGATTATCTCCTGATGCAAAGAACTGACTCATTAGAAAAGACCCTGATGTTGGGAAAAATTGAAGGTGGGAGGAGAAGGGGATTACAGAGGATAAGATGGTTGGATGGCATCACCGACACAATGGATGTGAGATTGAGTAGACTCTGGGAGGTGGTGATGGACAGAGAAGCCTGGTGTGCTGCAGTCCATGGGGTCTCAAAGAATAGGACACGACTGAGCGACTGAACTGAACTGAAATCTCCTAACGTGCCTTTGACCTTAGATCTTCATCATCTGTGATATGAAAGAGTCACCTGGAGAGTGAGGATGGTAGCTATGAAGATTTGTGACTCTGCCTAGAATATGGTAGGAATGCAACAATACATATTAGTTTCCACTTCCCACTCAAGGGAAAACCAGCTGCAGATTTGCAAATACCAGTCACTCAAGGTACAAGCTTGAAAGAAGTAGAGTCTGTGTTTAGATGCACCAGTATTTCTAAACTGATATAACAGTCATCTTGCAAAAGTGAATTTGTGTGCATGTGTGTGCGTGTGTGCTGTGTTCACGTCCGACTCTTTGCGACCGCATGGATTGCAGCTCACCAGGCTCCTCTGTCCATGAGATTCTCCAGGCAAGACTACTGGAGTGGGCTGCCTTGTCCTCCTCCAGGAAATCTTCCAAATCCAGGGATCTCAAAGGACCTGCACTTTCCTGATGGCAACTATATCTAGTGATTAAAACAGGAACTTGTGGGGAAGAAAAATTTATACTGATTTATATCGTGGTCAGTACAAACTCTGGTTATAGGTGGATGACTTGAACTTAATTATATTTGTTAATGTGGCTGCTGTAACAAATTTCCTCAGAACTAATGGCTTAAATGACAGATGTATATTCCCTCACTCTTCCTGAGGCTAGAAGTCAGAAATTAGCATCACAGGGCCAAGAGTAAGGTGGCAGCATGGCTCCTTTGGAGTGTTCAGGAGAGAGTCTGTTCCTTGCCTCTTCTAGATTTTGGTAGTTGGCAACCTCTTGGACTGCAAGGAGATCCAACCAGTCCATTCTGAAGGAGATCAGCCCTGGGATTTCTTTGGAAGGAATGATGCTAAAGCTGAAGCTCCAGTACTTTGGCCACCTCATGCGAAGAGTTAGAAAAGACTCTGATGCTGGGAGGGATTGGGGGCAGGAGGAGAAGGGGACGACAGAGGATGAGATAGCTGGATGGCATCACTGACTCGATGAACGTGAGTCTGAGTGAACTCCGGGAGTTGATAATGGACAGGGAGGCCTGGCATGCTGCAATTCATGAGGTCGCAAAGAGTTGTACATGAGTGAGTCACTGAACTGAACTGAACTGAACCTCCCTTGCCTTAAGGATACCTCATTCCAGTCATTAAGATCAGCCTTTTCAAACAACTCTGCTCATGTTTCTTATCATCTCCTGTGTATGATAAGAATCTCCCTTTGTCTCTCTCTTATAAGGATATATGTTATCATGTTATTGCATTTAGCTAATTCAGGATAATCACCTTTTTGTTTTCTCTTTTCTTTCTTCCTTCCTTCCTTACTCCCTCCCACCCTCTCTTCCTCCCTTCTTTTCTTTTTTGGCCATATAAAGTAACATATGT
>SJYQ01000974.1:176574-195310 GCA_006410935.1 Redunca redunca
GAGAGGCAGTATAGAGTTAACATATTTTGAAAGGCTGTAAAGAATACTCATGCTTCAACAGAATTATTCTGAATATCTACATCAGCTCATTAAAAGAAATTAAAAAAAAACCCTCCAACTTCTAGATTTGCATTGAAAGGAAAAAAACCAGCAACCAATTTATGTTCAAAATGTTGTTAGTTATGCAATCCAGTGCAGGGTAAAGAGATTAAGTTTAACTATGTGGTGGTACAGTTGGTAAAGAATCTGCCTGCCAGTGCAGGAGACATGAGAGACATGGGTTCAATCCCTGGGTCAGAAAGATCCCCTGGAGGAGGGCAAGACATCCCACTCCAGTATTCTTGACTGGAAAATTCCATGGCAGAGAAGCCTGGAAAGCTACAGTCCATGGGGTTGCCAAGAATTGTACATGACTGAGCATATATACACACACGTATTTAACAGGAGGCTAAATAGGCAATTGTGGATATTTGTTTATGAAGACTAAAAACTATACAGATATTTTTAAAGGGGGAGGAAAGTTTACCCTTTTGGAGTATTCCCTTAGTACCCATTATATTTCTAAGTCCCCATGTTTAAAGACAAAACTAAGAAAAAAAATCCAAAGGGAGGAAAAAAGAAAAAAAAAAAAAAAACATGTAGGATGGGCACTATCTTGGTAAACGGTAGACTTCAGAAGAGGAAATTATCATATAATGTAATTCATGTCCTGAAAGAGATAAACATGGCTGCTATCAGAGTCTCAGAAGGGGAAAATAACCTATCCTAGGTGAGAAGGGGACGACATAGCCTTGAAGTTCCTTAGCCTTGAAGGATGATTAAGCTGGTGTCACCTATGGAGGAGGGAAGAGTGCTTCATGCAGAGGAAGGTTATGCATGTCCTGATGTCTAGAGGTCAGATGTTCTATGCATACCTACTCAGTCGTGTCTGACTGTCTGCAGCCCCAAGGATTGTAGCCCCTCAGGCTCCTCTGTCCTTGGGATTATCCTGGCTAAAATATTGGAATGGGTTGCCATTTCCTTCTCTAGGGGATCTTCCTGACCCAGGGATCAAATCCATGTCCTGTGTGTCTCCTATAATGCAGAAAGCTTCTTTACCACTGAGCCATCATGGAAACCCCAGAGGTCAGATGGGGACATGTAAAGAACCACAAATGGATTGGTATCAAGGGAAACTTAGAGAATTTCTGGCAAAAAACAAAGGCAAATAAATAAAATTGAAGACATAATCTGAGAGTATAATCATATACCATAGAAATGAGATTGTAGTTTGTCTTAAATATTGAAGGGAACCAAAGGAACTTTAATTGAGTAATAATAATAACAGCCATCCTTATTGACACCTTACTATAGGAATGATACCATACTAAGTGTCTTTCATTCATTATCTCATTTAATTCTCACATTAATTTTACGAGGTAGCTACTACAATGATTCTTATTTTATGAACAAATGAACTAAGACTTGTATAGGTTAAATAGCTAACTTATCAGTGCCACAGAGCTAATAAATGATAGAGCCAAGATCAGACACTCTTATTCCAGAGACCTCACATTATTAATTCCCTTAACTGCTTCCCAAGAAGGGGAAATTACACATCAGCTTTGTCTTTTAGAAACATCAATTTGAGAGCAGTATAGAAAGATTATGTACTGATGAAGGACAAATTTATGGCATGCTATCAGGTATCAGATGAGGATAATTGGTAGGTTTTTGTTATAAAGCAGGCAAGAAACAACTAGAACTTGAAATAGAGAAATGACCAGTGTAAGAGCTAATGTATAAGTAGAATTTAGAAAACTCATAACTGATATAGACTGAATGTTCATGCCCTGCCAACATTCAGATGTTGAAGTCCTAAACCCAGTGTGACTATAATTGGAAACAGGGGCTGTGAAAGTGAAAGTTGCTCCATTGTGCCTGACTCTCTGTGACTCCATGGACTGTACAGTCTGTGGAATTCTCCAGGCCAGAATACTGGAGTGGGTAGTCTTTCCCTTCTCCAGAGGATCTTCCCAACCCAGGGATTGAACCCAGGTCTTCCGCATTGCAGGCAGATTCTTTACCAGCTGAGCCACAAGGGAAGCCCAAGAATTCTTGAGTGGGTAACCTATCCCTTCTCCAGTGGATCTTTCAGACCCAGGAAACAAACTGGGTCTCCTGCATTGCAGGATGATTCTTTACCAACTGAGCTATAGGGGAAGACTAGTTAAATGAGGTTAAATGAGGTCATAAAAATTGGGTTTTAATACAGTAGGGTTGGTGCCTTTATCAGAATAGGAAGAGACGCCTGAGCTCTCTTTCTACCATGTGAGGATATAGTGAGAAGGCATCATGTGCAAATCATGAAGAGAGTTCTTACCAGGAACTAAACTGGCTATCACCTTGATCTGTTGCTTAAGTCCCTATTGTGTCATGACAGCCTGAACAGACTAAGAAAATAACCTTCTAAATAGAAGCTGAAGAACCAATGACTCTTGAGTTTCAGCCCTGAAAGTTTTCATTTCGTCAGTGTGGAATACAGAAAAGTTAACAGTGTGTTAGGAAAAAGGATGAATTTGTGTCATTCATAGGGATTTATGACTATGCAGGATAACGTTGGGGAAAATTTTAGTAGGTGATTGACTTACAGAGATACTTGATTGGAAAGATATATTTTTGAGTTTTCTGTAATAATTTTTCTATTAACAATGGTGATAGAAATAGGTATGGGAAATTATAAAACACTTTGAAATTTGGTTTAAATAGTCAAGATTTAATACAATATAAATTTTTGTTATTTAAAATTATATCTAATACTTTGGAATGCCTTCTACACACATTACCCAAAATATAGACATAATCACATAACTAGGGAAAGAAAAGCTCACTCAAAATGTTTTACCTTTGCTGATCAAACTGTTATAAAATTTCAAATAACATTATTATTGAGTCTCTGTTAGCTTAGTTTTCGTTTTCTAAATATGAAAGTACAACCTAGACATCATCAGTTTGTCACTGGATAAAATGCCCTCTTTGATTTCTCAGTTTCGCAAACAGCGTGGAAATCCTCTAAATTAGAATCAGCTGATTATGTTTTGAAAACTATCATTTCTCCTTCCCTGTCCCTGTCGTTCAGAGTCACGTTCGCAGTGTCATTACTATTCCATCTAAGAGACACAGTTTGCAGGAATCATTTGGTGGTCTCTCAGATTAGAAGTTACACTATTTGTCAACCCTTTCATATTTCTTTCCACCCATTCCTCAGGGTGATCCTCAGCTTTCAGAGAGGCAAGCCCTTCAATCTCTCTAGCACTAGCCCTACATTATATTATTTTGCTGTTGTTTTGATGAGAAAGGTCAGCTTCAGCCTTATCTTCAAAGCAGAGCCATAGACTTTGATTTCAGTGACTGCTAAGAATTCTACTGTCTCTTCCACTGTACTTATTTTTTAAACATTTCAGAAATAATCAGAGCAAAAAAACACCATTCAGTTTTCAAGTGAAGTGAGAACCAGAGAGGAGGTTGCAGTGTCACAGAACCCCAAGTGTGCAGACTTTACGATCCCCTGCAGAACCACGGTCCAAAGAAGGCTGCAGATGAGCGAGCATCACATGGCATGCATCTCATTAGTGTTGGAGAAGAGTGTGAACATGTTACAGTAAACACAATGCTTGGTTTATTGTTTTTTTGGGGATATACATGTTTAAGGGCTGGGCACAAGAAAATGAGCTCTCAGATGAGAAGCTGAGAATATCATCAGAAAGAAAAGACTGAATTAGGAGAAAGGAGTGCCTTGAAGTCTAGAGCAAGACCATTGTGTCAAATGATGCTGGGAAGTCAAATGAGAGAAAGAGTGAAAAGTACTCATTGGCTTAATTAACAAAGAGGCATGTGGCGATCTGATCCAGGAAGTACCAGAGAAGTTTAAGGTGCAAAGTGAAATGGAGATAAGGAAGTGGAAAATTAAGTGAAACATCTTACAAATTGCTGCTGGGAAGGAAAGGAAGGCAGGCTTTTCAGTAACTAGAGGAATAAAACTATCTTTTAATATCATAGGAAAATACTTTTAAAATAATCAGAATAAAAATAGTGAAGGGAGAAGTAGAAAGTTATAAGAGGGTGGAAGATAATTTGTGGATGACAAACATGATAAGAACAGACTATACACAAAAACTGCTATCTGACCCATGCCAATCCAATTACACATAGCTCTGATTCTTTTTGGTAATAATGATAGACTCTGAAATCTTAGAGTAGAATGAAGTTTAGCCATTTTTCCACTGATTCACTACTAGTTTATCATAAAACTAAGTCTCAGTCCAAACTCTGCCATGCATACAGCATTTATTAAACAAATACATATCATCTAGCTAATTTAAAACACATTATTCAGCTGGTTCTATAAATTTGGTGATGTCTCAGCTTTCTGCCCTTTTCCATGAACTAGCCACTTTCTTGCATGTAAGGTTTGCTGAAGACTGTCGTGCTGTTCCAGAAAAAGTATTTGTTCATGCTTATAGCTAGCATCTGACAACCAGAAATTCTATCTTACACACTTGGCCTCAGAACTGCTTAGGAATGAGGGTTCAGCTGACATCTTTAAAAATAAAGGCTTCAGTGTTCCCTCAATCCTTACCTTGATCACTTAAGGGTCAGGTATGTAGTGAAGTGTTTTAGTCAAATTACAATTTAAACATCCTCAGTTCTACCAACATCTTAACTCTAATAGTGATCACGTTCAGAAGACACAGATTTCACCAGTAGGAACCCATTTCAGACGTTCAATATGATAATTTTCCAAAGTGTACGGTTATTTGGAGGTTTAGGGAAGATCAGAATGTAGACTTTCTGATGCATTTTTAAGTAGAGCAACTGATTAATATAGTTTAAATGAACAAGCACATACATGTTGCAGTTTTGATGCTAAAGAGTTTTCAAGTAGATGACCAATAAAATGACATGTGGAATCATGGCAAAAATGCAAGGTCAGGTAAAACAGGGAAATATGGAGAGCAAAAGACAAAGCTATTATTTAATTATTAGATTTTTTTCTCAACTGTCAAAGTAGAATGTGAGTGATATATAGTGGGCTATACTTGACTATTTTTCTGTCAAGGAAGGGGCAGACAAACTTACAAATTTAAACAGGGCAAAGTATAAACAGTCTGCTTGGACTCTATCCCTTCTAAATCCATCTATAGGCTTTTATCTTTCTATGCTAATGTCAAACAAAGGCAATCTTAGACACCTTCAAGCAAGTGAAAATACAAACTGAGCTTGCCCCAAAGATTGAGTTGTACAACAGTATGTTCTCTTTAGTCTTCATGAGAGAGAAGACATAATTATTACCTTCTGCCCTTCTCAGGCTAATGTGGTCAATGCCAGCCCAGGGCCTGTCTCAGCCAGGCAGCCCAGTGAGGCTGAGTGAACCCGGAAGACAGAACTCCAGGGGTGAGCATGAGGTCCCTATGTTGTCCCTATACTGGGTCAGTATTTGTAGCAAACCTCCTACCAGAATGTGAACAGACTGTATCAAAGACATCTGTGAACTCTTCTTAGCAAAGCAGAAGCCACTAAGTTCAGTTTGACTAACCAATATTAAATTTAATACCTCGAGGAAGCACAGTAAAAAAAAATATCGTGGCAGGGAACTCAGAGAAATCGAGTCCAAACGAATGATCACAATACATTATGTAAAATACAAATGCACAGAAAGAAATTCATATGGTTTCTGCCTAAACAGAAGTCAGTCTTCACAATTCATCCATATAATGAAAACTCAAAGAGATAGAGACAGACAGGAGAATATAAAGGCAACAGAATAACCCTGGCATCTGCGATGAGGACAGAATGTTATGCATGGCAGAGACTCAATTTAAGCAAACGTTGAAGGAGTCCCCAGAGGCCAAATACTTCTGCAGACAGCACTATGACATAAGCCTGAAACCGAAAAGAAGGACGGCCTCATTCAAGACCAAGACTTGGACTCTCCCAACACAAAACTTTTAATGTGGCAGACACAGAATAAGGAAGACAGTATTTTGTGTACTGATACATGTGCTTTAATGATTCACTAAACCTATGCACAGTTCACCCATAATGTAATCTTGCTGCTTTCCAATTCTTACTTTTTTTTTTTTTAATTTAAAAGAACCTAAGTTTTTCAGTTACTATTAATTTACTCAGCTCTGAGGACATACAGATTTAGCCAAACATTCTATCACATTCAGTGTGAAGGCAGTATGTACGTTGATTAAAAGCGTGGCTGCCGATGTTTGACTGCTCGCATTTGAACTGTGCCTCCTAGCTGCGTGACCAGAGACTACTTTCTTATTCTCTCTAAGATCAAATATCTTAAAGTAAACTTGATCATGATTTATATCTCAGGACTGCTATGAGTTTCAGCAACAGAATACTTCCAAAGGGCTTAGTACCTAAACATTGTGGGCACTTAATAAATATTTACAATTGTAATTATAAAACAGGAGATTCATGGCACAACATAGAACTCTTACATTTCCTGACTACTTGCAGGTCATTTGACTTTTACACAAGAAAACAAATCATTTCTGTAGACCCAAAAGAAGTACCCTTTGGGTTATAACGATGAGATTATGACACTTTTGATTTACCTGTATGAAAATGGAATCATCCCAAATCAAAGAGGTAAAAAACAAACAAACAACAACAACAACAACAAAAATACTCCTTGGTTTCTTTATTCATTATCAATTCAGGACAGCTAGGGAAAAACGAAATCCATTCTGTGAATGTGTAGTGGAGAATAAAGCCTAAAAATAATTTAGTTGACTAAATGTTACATGGTTTTACAAGTTCAAAAAGTTTTTGTCATTATAACCCCTCCCTGTATTAGAAGGAACCAGGAAGTTTTAATCAAAATCCTTTTTTATTAGAACACACACACTTATTTGTGTAGTTCACTTCAGTTAATCACTCAGTACAACACTCAAAAACATCAAGAGAATATGAAAAAAAAAAGCCTTAAGATTAGAACCACAGTGCCCTCTGCCTTAAAACTATATTTAAGAAATGTATTTAATTAGCACATTTGAGTCAAATGTGCAAATATTTTTAATCCAAAAGATTGAAGTACATTGAGATGACAATAGGACAATGATGAAACTTCTGAAGTTTTATTTTGTTTTAATAATTTGTTTAGATGGGACTAGAATAGTATGTAAATCAGAATAGTCAGACTCTCTGGTCATATCTGCTTTGGACACGATCCTATTAAAAAATGTTTAACTATGTTGTACTGAGCTGTATATGAAGTTTTAGAAGCAAGATAAACCTGAACTACATACTATAGAAAATTTGAAAATTTTTGTGCTCAGAAGGAACCCAGAATCATATTGATTTCACCTATTTTTAAAATGAAGTCTTAATCTTTGGGATTTTAGCGCATCACAGATTCATGCATATTTGTACCAAAGTTGAGAGCACATTGAATATTTATTTACTGTGCTTTTAGCTTAACACAGTGAAGTGCATTTGGTCAATACAGGTTGACTTGAACTAGAAAATTCTTATCAGTTATTTAAAATACATTGCTTCTGGCTTATCTTCACAACTCATTGCTGGATTCAGATCAGACTTTACTTCTTTATCATGCTCTCCATGGTTTCAGAGTATTTGTGGTCTATTTTACTTCAAGTTGATCTGTTGTCATAAGAACTGAAGATGAAATCTTCACACTACTGCTGTGTGGTTCTTTTTCTTAAGAGTTTTAGCCAAACAAGGACATAAATGTTTAGCAGAAGAAGCTACATTTTTTTTTGACAATTTTTAACAACTTAGCAAATCAAGTATCAGAAGGCTGACACAAGAGGATTCTCAACTACAATCATTGGAGTCTTCTCTTTTATTGCTTTGAAAAAAATAATGCCAACAGTTCTTACTAACACATCTGTTCCACAGTGAGAGCCCTGTGGAAAACGAGAAATAGACTATAAAATGTGGATAATTCAAATAAAAATTCAGAATATGCTATTAAGCTAAAATTCTAAAAATTATGGTAGTTCTATCTTGGTATATGTTTTTTAGATGATTATATATATGTATATGTATACTATATATGCATATTTAATTTTATTGAAGTATAGTTGATTTACAACATGGTGTTAATTTCTGCTACAAAGCAGAGTTATTCAGTCAAACTTTTCTTTTTTTTAATTGGGGTACAGTTGCTTTACAATATTGTGTACAATCAGAGGATTCTAAACTGAAGGAGATTCTTTCACCCTACTCTGGAAGCAGGATTGGGCGTCTTTTGAAGGAACACATGTCCTAAATATGAGATTTGGTTTCTTTTCCATATAGGTGAAATGTGCTTGAACAGTCTTTGTAAGAAGCAAACTTTGCCTTCTTTGTATATTATGTGTGGATGTGCGTGTGCACGCTATCACTCAGTTGTGCCTGGCTCTTTGAAACCCAATGGACAGCAGCCTGCCAGGCTCCTCTGTCCATGGAATTCTCCAGGAAAACTGAAGTGGATTGCCATGCCCTCCTCCAGGGGATCTTCCCGACTTAGGGATCGAAACTGCATCTCTTATGTCTCCTGCAGTGGCAGGTAGGTTCTTTACCATTGAGCCATCCGGGAAGCCCTTCATAAATAGTACATTTTCCTTATTGTTTCAAAGTGCTAAACAACCACAGCATTTTTTCTTATTGGAAATGTTTTCATGGATAGGTTTTAGCATATACTGATGATAAACTTCTGTTCAGCATACTCTAAAGCAGGCAGAAAGAGATGCTATCAGCTGGAAAAAAGAAATGGCTCCTTCTTTTCTTGTTATTCTCACAGCAATATGCAAGTGGGCTTTTGTTGTTGTTGTTCAACCATGCTTTCTAATTACTGATTTGAATGGTTCTGTAGATTAAAAATAAAGTTCTTAATTGAGTATAAATGAGCTTGGAAAATATCCAACTGGCAAAGCTGGTCTCTTCTAACATTTATTGGAATCAAGATGTTTCCTAATTGAAGAAGCTATCACATTATTGTATCTTTTCAAATCTTTTATGTTCATGTCCTATGAGAAAAGGCACTGGGGTTTCATTGTGTATGGTTTGGGAATTAAATCAGAATGTGTAAATATATTAAAATACCCTCCAAACAGATTTTTATTGAATTAACTACTTAATTTCTTGAAGACTCCTGAGAAACTTCATATCAGCATGACAACATCTGTCACAACATTTTTTTTTGTTTGTTTTAAATACATTTAAGAAAGGTAATCATAATACTTTATGTATCTTGAGGCATTGTGTTCATGTTTTGGAGAAGTGATAGCATGACTGAGCAATAGCATCAGATACAGACTCAGCTGGGCTTCCCAGGTGGTGCTAGTGGTGAGGAATTCACCTGCCAATGCAGGAGACACTGGTTTGGTTCCAGGGTCAGGAAGAGTCCCCTGGAGGAGGAAATGGCAACCCTCTCCTGTATTCTTGCCTGGGAAATCCCATGGAGAGAGGAGCCTAGCAGGCTACAGTTCATGGAGCCACAAAGAGCCAGACATGAATGAGTGACTGAACATAAGACCACAAAGACTCAACTAACACCTCATTCTAGAGACATAGATATCTCATCATCCAGCCAGGTGTATAACCAGTTCTTCACACTTACCATCCTTCCAGGACTTTCTTGGATCGAGCCTGACTTTCATCAGCTACGATAATCATTCACATATTTTCATTAAAGTAGTAAATTTTTCATTATTATATATGTCACTATTTAGTTTGATTTGAATATATGTGTTATAATGGAAAGAGAAAGTTACATGTATATATATTATAACAACATAATATGTAGAGAGAGATACATATATACATTTGAGTAATTATGCACCTGGAATGGCTTCCCAGGTGGTGCTGGTGGTAAAGAACCTGCCTACCAATGCAGGAGGCACAAGAGACATGGGCTTGATCCCTGGATTGGGAAGATCCCCTGAAGGAGGGCATGGCAACCCACTCCAACATTCTTGGCTAGAGAATCCCGTGGACAGAGGAGCCTGGTGAGCTACAGTCCATAAAGTCACAAAGATTTGGACACAACTGAAGCAACTTAGCACAGCACATACATATACATACAGATAACATATTTTATACATACATTAAAATCAGGTATTGAGTGCTTGCTACTATAAACAATAAAGTAAGGTTATCTCAGATAGATCTAATAAAAAGAAATTCCCTTGGGTTCTTTCAATAATCTGTTAGGTATCACTTTATTATAAATTAAATATTAACACTTTCAACATTTTTAATTCTTCCATTCATAGACTCAAGGTATTTTGTTGGCAGCAAGCAAAACTGAGGGAAGAACCCAAGTGTTCTTTCATGTACTTTATTTGACCTTCATTCATTTGACAGCTCAGTTGTACTGAGCTGTACTTAACACTCAGTTGTATTTGTTTTTTAAGCTTAGTAATGGAGAAGGAAATGGTAACCCACTCCAGTATTATAGCCTGAAAAATCCCATGGACAGGGGAGCCTGATGGCCTACAGTCAAAAGTGTCGGACATTACTAAGCGACTCTAAGTACAATCTTAGTGAATCTTTACTATGAAAGCAGTTACTAAAACCAAATATACTTCTAAAATATTTGGAGGACATTCTTCTATTACTGCATCCAAATTATATTGGCCTGATGTCCCTTTAAAAAAATGTATTCGTGAAAGTGAAAGTGAAATCGCTCAGTCGTGTCCGACTCTTTGTGATCCCGTATCATTGCAGATGGTGACCACAGCCATGAAATTAAAAGATGCTTACTCCTTGGAAGAAAAGTTATGACCAACCTAGATAGCATATTCAAAAGCAGAGATATTATTTTGACGACTAAGGTCCGTCTAGTCAAGGGTATGTTTTTTCCTGTTGTCATGTATGGATGTGAGAATTGGACTGTGAAGAAAGCTGAGTGCCGAAGAACTGATGCTTTTGAACTGTGGTGCTGGAGAAGACTCTTGAGAGTCCCTTGGACTGCAAGGAGATCCAACCAATCCATTCTGAAGGAGATCAGCCCTGGGATTTCTTTGGAAGGAATGATGCTAAAGCTGAAACTCCAGTATTTTGGCCACCTCATGCGAAGAGTTGACTCATTGGAAAAGACTCTGATGCTGAGACGGATTGAGGGCAGGAGGAGAAGGGGACGACAGAGGATGAGATGGCTGGATGGCATCACTGACTCAATAGACGTGTGTCTGAGTGAACTCCGGGAGTTGGTGACGGACAGGGAGGCCTGGCGTGCTGTGATTCATGGGGTCGCAAAGAGTCGGACACGATTGAGCAACTGAACTGAACTGAACTGAGACTATAGCCTGCCAGGCTCCTCCTTCCATGGGATTCTCCAGGCAAGAATACTGGAGTGGTTTGCCATTTCCTTCTCCAATGTATTTCCGAAGTTTGGTATAAAGTCTCCCTTTAAATTTTGGCATTGTTTTTTCTGAATAGTGTAATATTGCCATAAAAATAATTCTATTGTATGAATAATTTTTAATTAAGAAAGCCAAGTTGCAAACAAATGAGATTATTTTTCCAAAATCATATTATTAGCTAATAACCAAGATTAGAACTAATGGCAATTATAGAACTAAAAGCCTAGTTTCTTGAAAACCAAGGTGATGATTTTCCCACTACTTGGTAACCTGGGGAGGATGTTTACTTGTTTGCACAATAACTTATTGATGGCACCAATTCTCATCTGAAAAATGTGCTAAACCATCCCAGGCTATACATGAGACTCAAACTTTTCATAATTAGCTTTTTTAAAATCTATGCATTCCTTCAGGGACTTACTATACTCATATTCTGCTATTTTTAATACTTGCTAAATGAAATCTGAAAATTGGTACAAAAGAATGACTATAAGAACAGCTACCATTTTTCAGGTAGAGATGATGTCTCAGAAATGTGAAAAAAAGTGATTAAATAATATACATGAAAAAAGTGTTTCCAAAAATTGGAGTGGTCCTAAGATAGAATGGTTTCACTAAGGTGATAATGAATTCCCTATCAGTGAATGCGTTCACGTAGAGGCAGAAGTATTGCTTGCCAATATCTTGCCTTTTAAAGTCATATATTATCTGATTTTATGATTAGATAATTCACAGACTTCCTTCAAATTCAGAATTTCTATCTTGACATATATCTGAGTTTTCCCTTAACAAATAAAACCTACAGAAGTCACATTTTATTTTCTACACCACTTTTGATATTGTAACAATTTTGTTTTCATATATCCTTTATGCTTAATGAATTTAAAAATAATTTTGGAAGTTATTTGTCTCTGCTTACAAGCATGTGTAAAACCAAAAAAAAAAAGCCATGCAGAAATGTCTTATATCTTGGGGTTGGTGATTACTTCACTTTATTTTTTTTTTCCATTTAAGGATTACTGTATTTAAAATGGAATCAACTTTTAAAACAAACAAGAGATAATCACCATAAGTAGGATATAATTAAGTATGTCATACAAAGCAAACCAACCTATTGCTTGCAAACTTTAACATTCAGATTTATCTTCCAATTGACTTCATTTGATAATCTTTTGTCTGTCAAGCATTTCCAAACACTGCTATGCCATTGGAATCCTCTGTCCTTTGGCAGGTAACGCTGCTCTGTTCAATTCTGTCCAGTTAACACGCTAGGTAGACTGTAGTATGCCAAGTTCAAAATGAACTGAGTCCTGGAAAAAAAACCAATGAAAATGCTTTATTCTTTTCCGAGCCTGCCACAAAATCAGGGTAACCAAAATACTGCCAGGCACTAAGCTGCCTCCAGAGAGGAAATTCTGTATAAACTTGCCATGTGATTAATTTAAGAGATTCTCAAACTCAAATGAGTTGACAATTTCTGGAGAGATCTTCGTTTCTCTATTCCTGTTTTGGTAATCAGATTAGCATATTGTGACAGTAGAAGTCATCACTAATAATAAATTAGATCTTAATTGTAAATGATGTTCTAGTGAAAATTAGAAGAAAATGGGTTTCTGGTTTCAACATTTTCATGTGCCTGTCAGCAGTTATACAGGCAAAAATCAGTATTAAGTTGTAACTCAGCAATAGCTTGAAAATTATCTATACCATTATTATTATTATTTTGTTGTCTCTCATAGGGACATCAGACATCTGTTTTCAAAGATAATGGCAGTAACAATTATTTGCATCATAGCCCTAGCTAACTAGATAGCTGAAAACATCTGTTATGATCTTCAGTTTCTCTAACCTGTCCCTGGAGAGGCTTTGATGCTTGAAATATTCTTTTTCTTCTTTCTCTGTCTGCAATAATCATTTTTGCAAAATACAGATTACTTGATACTTTAGGAAATTGACTCTAATGCTGTTTTTGTCTTTTTGAATTTAAAAACTGGAATAAGCAGGCATTAAAAAAAAACTTGAGAAGAAAATTACCTTGTCAGCATTGGAATTTTACTGTCATAACTATATTGCATTGCTCTTTTAAATGATGGTCATTGTTTTTCTCTGATATATTAAACTCATAAAAAGTAGAGGTTCTAATGTTTGAACTAACACATCAAATGTTCACTGGACTGCTGTCCTTATGATTCATTAAGACATAAAGGCAAAGGTATGGGACCTTTTTGCACTCCAATCCAGTAATTAATTAGGAAGTCTTTGCAACACTGCAATACATTAGAAGTATATTGAGCTCTGGGCTATTTGGTGTACACAAACGATGTAAGTCACACAGTCTCTTCCAGCACCTAAATTCCAAGCTTATAGAAGAACTTTAAACCATTAACAAGTGAAACAAAATACAAATCCTAAACTATATAATATGTTCCTATAGGTTACTATTTAGCTCATTTGGTAAAGAATCTGATTGCAATGCAGGAGACCTGGGTTCGATTCCAGGGCCAGGAAGATCTTCTGGAAAAAGAAATGGCAACCCACTCCAATATTTTTGCCTGGAGAATCCCATGGACAGAGGGAGGTTGGCAGGCTACAGTCCATGGGGTATCACAAGAGTAGGGTATGACTTAGCGACTAAACCACTACCACCACCATAGAATACGTACAATCGTGTGCAGCAGAAAGAAATCGGTGTTGGCAAAGGAAGTTGGAAAGGTAAGACTTTCTAAATATTTATTTCTTTATTTGGCTGTGCTGGGTCTTAGTTGTGTACACAGGTTCTTTAGTTGTGGCTTGCAGGATCTAGTTCTCTGATGAGGGATTGAACCTCGGCCCCTTGCACTGGGAGTGTGCAGTCCTAGCCAGTGAACTGCCAGGGAAGTCCCCAAAGGAAAGATTTTAATCCTTAATGGTCAGCATGCTCATGATACCAGCAGGTCAGTCTGGGTCAACAGAATTTGGTGCTCAGTTAGTATGTGTTGACTGCATAAATGAATGAATGCATGAGGGAATGAATGAAATAAGAGACTATTTGAAAAGAAATGGACTCTTGATCTGGCTTGGCAGAATGGAAGCAATTTTTGTAGCTGAAGAATATAAAAAAAGAGAGAGAGGAGTAGCATGGCCAACAGTTTTCATGATGCATGGGGATAAGGGTAGACTGAAAGGAGGGTAAAGGAAATGGGACAAAGGTGCTCTTAAGGGAGAGAGAGGAGAGAAAGTGAAGAAAAATACTTGCTCAGGTATAAGATGCATATGAAAAAATGAGAAAAAAATATTTTATGCTCGCATGTATGTACATTATAGAGGTCTATAAATGATGGGTTGGAGAACTGAATTATAACCCAGTTTTTAATTTATGAAAACAAAGAAATCCCCCCAAACATGGGGAACACTGAAGCAACTGGAAGTATTATGGAGCTGGTCTTGTAGGTAAAACATTATAATAGCTTGTGTGTGCTCAGTTGCATTCAACTCTGCAACCCCATGGACAGTAGCCACCAGGCTCCTCTGTCCAAGGAATGTTCCAGGCAAGAATACTGGAGTGGGTTGCTATTTCCTCCTCCAGGGGATCTTCCTGACCCAGGGATCAAACCCACCTCTCCCGTGTCTCCTGTATTGGCAGGCAGATTCTTTACTGCCTTTATAGGGCTGGGAAGCCCTATAATAGTTTATATGAGTGTAATTAAATTTGAAGAAATATGATTTTTTGAGTAGCTATAACAAATATTTATCTAAGACGACTTCATGACAAGATATGTAGAATGAGGAGAAGAAACTTCCAGTGCTGGGAATTGCTGATATTAATGAAAATAACCATTTTGTATGATAAAAGGACATGCTGAAATGGAAGATCACTTTACTTTTGAGTGTCTCAAGTATGAGGACTCAACCAAGCATTTGACTGGGAATATTAATTAGGTAGTTGGAAACACAGGATTGGAATTCTACTGAAAGATGATATTTGGAGTTATTAATTTACAATAATTAGCAAAGATGCATACTGGAAAAAATAAAAAAAGAATCATCTCTAAAAGTGAATAGTATTTATGTTTGTTTAAATTACAAATCAATTTTGAAAGTGAAAGTTTCTCAGTCTTGTCTGACTCTGTGACCTCATGAACTATACAGGCCATGGAATTCTCCAAGCCAGAATATTGGAGTGATTAGCCTTTTCCTTCTCCAGGGGGTCGTCCCAACCCAGGGATTGAACCCAGGTCTCCAGCATTTCAGGTGGATTTTCTACCAGCTGAGCTACCAGGGAATCAATTTTGGAATGGTTCTAAATATATCTGCTTCATGTGAAGTTATTTTTGTTGCTAGCAGTATTCTGGAGATTTTGCTGTAGTGTTAACTTTATATGATCTCCCTTGTATGGAGAAAACATACACATTTCATTAAGCTACATTTATCATAATTCCAACATTTTACATGTAATGAAGGTATTAGCATTAAAGGATAAATTAGTGCTGAAAGACTGTATTGATGCTTATTCTTATAAAAATAACGTGTTGAGTCTGAATAATAATAAAATTTATAAATAATGCATTTTTTAATAAAAATCATCTCTAGTTTTATATTTCCCCAATGATATCAATATTTCTTGGCTAATATTTCTTCACCTTTCAGTGCTGTGAGATTTGGATGAAGTTCATTCTCTTTTTATAAATGGTCTTCAATTTCAACCTGCTGTGAGCCTAGGTTAAGATAATTGAACTCAGGAGAATATTTTAAAGTGCAAGATAAAATAAGGCAGCAAGAAAACATATGGCTTCCTAATTATGGTGTAGACTTTTAAAATCTCCTGTCTCTCCCTCTCTCTCATGATTTCTTTCCCCAGTCCACATGCATAACTGGTCTGTCACGGACAGGCATTGGAGATGGAACAACAGAAATATTCATTTACCTGTGGACAACTGGCATTTGAACTTTCAATTGTGTTTATTAGGTAACTAGAATTGTGGAAGTTATAACCCAATACCTGCACAGATACTCTCTGTCAATAGAAGTACTAGTTTATAACTGACCAGACATTAGTAAATTCAAATTTCATTATGAAAAGTTGTTTGCAATCAAAATCATTGCACTCAAGTAATATGATTTCACAGGGATTTTGGTTTTACTACCACAGAAATATATTGTAGGCTTTTTATTTATTTTAATGAGATTTAGGTTTTACAGTATTACTCATTTATCATTTTACTGAATAGACACATATACTCTGAATATGTAATACTCCAAAAGCATAATCAATAATAAAAATCAATTTAAAATAGTCATCTGCACACTACATATTATGAATAGGTCATATTTAGGTTTGTGTAGTTTCCATGTAGGATATTTCTCTGGTTTCAAGAATTGTTGGTTCCACAATAAATGAATTCAATATGATAGCAGGATACAAGATTAACAGACAGAAATTGGTTGCATTTCTTTACACTAACAATGAAATATCAGAAAGAGAATGTAAAGAAACAATGCCTTTCAAAATCAAAACCACAAAAATAAAATCCTTGGAAATAAAGTTCCCTAAGCAGGTGAAAGATTTATAAGCTGAGAACTAGAAAATTTTAACAAAGGAAATTGAAGCTGATTCAAAGAAATGAAAAGATATCCCATGCCCTTAGATTGGATGAATTAGTAATTTTAAATGACCATACTTGTGATTCAGATGGTAAAGAAGCTGCATGCAATGCAGAAGACATAAGAGATATGGGTTTGATCCCTGGATCGAGAAGATTTCACTGGAGAAGAAAATGGCTACCCACTCCAGTATTCTAGCCTAGAGAATTCCATGAACAGAGGACCCTGGTAGACTACAGTCCATGGAGTCACAAAGAGTCAGACATGACTGAGACTAACATTTTTTACATTTTGCACTTTCATATTACCCAAAGCAATTACAGATTTAATGTGATCCCTATCACATTACCTATGACATTTTCACAGAACTAGAGCAAATAATTCTAAAATTCATATGGACCCAGAATTTTCAAAACAATCCTGAGGATTAAGAACAAAGAAGGAGGCATAACCCTCCCAGAATTCAGAGAATACTACAAAGTTATGGTGATCTAAACAGTGTGTTATTGACCCCAAAATCAGACATATGGATCACTGAAGCAAAATAAAGAGCTAAAAAACAAACCCACATGTTATACTTAACATGTTAGCTCTAATAACATGTGGGATGAATGAAAAGCAGTTCAAAGGTTTTCTGCAAACTTCATGAAAGTTGTCCCCTTGACTTTCTCTAGTCTGTCTTTAGAGAAACCATGAGGACAAATGAAATCACTAACATATCAGTTTCCAGGAAAATTTGGTAGGTAATAGTCAATGGTGATGAACAATTTAGATTATCTATACCTACTATCCTAAAACTGAGCAGTTGGAAGATTTCTGTGTTTCATAGTCCTGGTAAATAGTTTAAATTTGTTGGCCAAAAGTCAACACTCTCTTATTTAATGTTTTGCTATATATGTCCAATCTTTCCTCTCTTCCTTAGTCCCCTGTACTGTGCTTAGTCACTAAGTCATGTCTGACTCTTTGTAACCCCATGGACTGTTGCCCACCAGGCTTCTCTGTCCATGGGGATTCTCCAGGCAAGAATACTGGAGTGGGTTGCCATGCCCTCCTCCAGGGGATCTTCCCAACCCAGGGATCAAACCCAGGTCTTCTGCATTTCAGGCAGTATCCTTACCATCTGAGGCACCAGGGAAGACCCCTTAGTCCCCTAGTGCCTTATATAACCTATTATTTTCATTGTTCTTCCTACAGTATTAACTTTATATTACAGCAGTGTGTTTGTTATGTTCATTTTTACTCTGGCATCTTTACACTTATATTTGTCACTGACAATAAGATGTCAGTGTGAATTTTAAGTTCTGTGCACAAATGTTCTTGATTGTCTCTGCTGTTCAAATGGTTTACAAAGTAGGAATCTATTAATATAGTCTTATTAAATATGTATTCCTTTCTCATGTCTACCCTTTCTTTTCCATCCATTTTCTTATTTACTACTAAATAATCAAGAGGTCAAAGGTTGGATAAATGAATGATTTAATTTCTTTGGACTTTATATATGTCTCCTGCTATTTAAACTGTTTAATGCTGTATTGGTCATCTTGGTAACCACAGGGAAGCACATCCATGCCAGGCTAATATGGGGGAGAAAGTGGATGTATTTCAGCATCTTCAAACAGTTGATATTTTACCTATATCTACTTTCATCCTCACAACAACTCTGAAAAACTGATAATATTATTAATAAGTGAGGAAACTGAGGCTTAGAAAGTTTCAACAACTTGTAATCTGCAATAGAAGGAGAAAGGGAGATTTAACTTTAGTCTCTTTTATTTCAAAGTTTG
>SJYQ01000977.1:4493-40390 GCA_006410935.1 Redunca redunca
TGGAAATAATTATGGTATATAATAGAACAAATTATTTTCACCTATAAAAGAATTCTTGAAGAGTGGGCTACAATTTAATAACAGAAAACACTCATTTTCATTGATAAGTGAAAAGGTTACATATGTGTATTTCACAATCAAATTTTAGCTATTTAATCTTCTCCATCAGTTTATTAAGTACATTATTATTGTCTTCCATTGGCAAATGAGTAAAATCAGGTTGAGGAAGGCTAAATTACTTGTCTGAAAGTCATACAGTATGTACAATATGGTACGCACATATATAAACATACCCACACATATATATATTATAATATAAATATATATTATAAAACTAAAATATAATATAAGACCAAAATGTTAATAGTGGCCATCTTTAGGGGTGGAATTTTGGGTGATTTTTATGCATTTTGTTTGCTAATATCTAAAAATTAATCTACAGTTTAAAAAGTCAGAATGAGCCAGATATTGAGCAGCAGAATCTAGTCATAGTTTAATCTAATCTAATCATAGTCTCAATATCAGACTTGGTCTCAGGCAGGGTGCTTTACCCACTCAAAGCCAGGGGCATCTGGTCTAGCAGAGTATCCAATATTATCTGCCTAAATGGTAAACAGGGTTTAGGCATTTTACTATAATATTTTAATACTCAACATCACTTATGCCTAACAGTGCACTAAAATCTTTGATTTTTCACCAGTGTCCTCTTGCCAACTTTTTTTTACCATTATTATGTGGAAGCCAGTTTACTTCTTCCTGAGTCACTTGGATACTCGGGCTTCTCACATCTCTTGATCCTCAGCATGTGGGGTTATCCAGCCTTTTTTCTCACCTGACTCATGTCAGCTTTGTCTCTTTTGCCTGGATCTTACATTTGAGGTCAAGCATTCCTGCTGCCAGAATAGTTAAAGCTGTTGCGAACCTGTTACCTTGGAGACTGACTCAAGTCCGGAATTGGAAATTGCTATTGGACTGGTTCTTTTAACTTGCTAGCCCTGTGTTTTTCCATTTCTCACTGGTTCCTTTCCAGTGATCTCAAAGCCTCAGTTTCAGCACACAGTGTAAACATCGGGGTGTGGATTGTGCTGGCCTCCTAGGAGCCAATCCTAACAGTAGTATCTCTGGTAATTTAGTAAGATTGCTGACATAATTTTAACAGTAAAGAAAAATGGAGACATTTGACAGCATATACTAATACAGCTGTCTTAAGACTAGTACCAATTGACTACTTTAAATTGGTGTTAATCTCTAAACTTCATATCAAATTTAGGTCTGGTATAGACTGGAGGGCTGCAGTCCATGGGGTCGCAGAGTCGGACACGACTGAGCAACTGAACTGAACTGAATTTAACTGATTAGACTATAAACAACCATAATAAATGGCTGAGTTTTTGCCAGTGGTACAAGTTAATACAATAAAATGGAAAAAAAAAAATTAGTGACTGCAGAAGTCTATAAATACAGTAGGATAATCCTCTGTCACTGAAATTTGTGACTTACCTGAATTAAAAACACTTTGACGTTATAGTCTTCTAAATCGGTAGCTGTTATCTGTAAATTTTTGTGATTTGCTCTTTGAATCTCCATCTGAGCCCAGAGTTTGCTGTTGAGAATCAGCCTCAGGCTGCCTTGATTGCGCATAACTAAAATAGGAAGGTGAATTTATCAGGCTTTAGAACAGTTGATTCCTTAGCCTTTCAGAGGAATTTGCCATTATGAAAGCAAATAAATCTGGTAGTTGTTTTTAAGACTCTTTTTTCACTACTAAATTGCAATTTAATTGACTAGATTATAATTTGGTTTCCAAACTGAGCTTTATTTTGTTGGAGGACTCTTTAGCTTAAGTGCTAAAAATGCTATATTCTTTCACTGTAATATTTTTAAATGGTTAAATTTTAGAATTCCATTGAGGACCTAATGGCGAGAAGAATATTTACCCAAGAATTGCTCACAATGGAGAAAACTGAAACAAAAACTTGAAGCATTCAAAAAATGAAATTACTTAAGTGATGATACAGCGATTGAAGATATTATGACCTCATTAAGAATACTGAAAAAAGGTAATTATTAATGTGGAAAGATGACCATGGTATACTATATAAAAGAAAAAGTCAGATTAGGGAGGAATATAAACACTATGTATCACAAATTTTTCAATGTTTTGTATACATTAATAGCAGTGTTAGTCACTCAGTTGTGTCCAACTCTTTGCGATTCCATGGACTGTAGCCCACCAGGCTCCTCTGTCCCTGGGATTCTCCAGGCAAAAATACTGGAGTGGATTGCCATGCCCTTCTCCAGGGGATCTTCCCAACCCACGGATCGAACCCAGGTTCCCTGCATTGCAGGCAGATTTTTTACTGTTTGAGCTACCCACGGAGCCCCACATTCATTGTATACAAAGTCTTTAAGAATATATTTTGTTAACAGAGGCTAGCTACTACAGGAAGACAGGCCTATGAGTAATTTAATTTTTTTTTCTTTTTGTCAGTCTATGTTTTCTGTCTTCTGTAATGGACATGTATTACCTGTATAGTTTTTTTTTTAAAGTTGTTCTTGGCAGGTAGTGGAAAGAGAGAAATTAAACCAGAGTAGAAAATAACTAATACCTGCCTTGGGAATTATACTTAGGTCATTTAGAAACCTGTTTCTCCATGATCCTATTCTCTTAGTCTGAATTCTATTCCTTACTCCCTTCTTGAACTTGATATCCGAAACTCAACAAATATCCATTTACCAGCTTCTACTTGTAGTCTCCCCCACAAGCTTTGACTGTTTAATATTGACCAGTAAACCCATCACTGCCCAGATCTCTGCCTGTGCTCACTTTAGTTTGGACCTCTGAACAATGCCCAGTGTGTCTCCTGGATGCCAGAAACCTCCTCAACCTTGCAGTTTGGCTGACCAGATTCTGACCAACACTCTGCCTACAAGGATTCAATAACCACACACCTTTATTTACTTGGAAATTGACCTTTCATCCCAACCCACATTCTGCACTTAAAATGCCAAGAATAAATTACAGGACAAATACTGTCTTTAGAAAAACTATTCCACTTCAAAACTAAATCTGTCATATTCCTTTAAATAATAATGAGATCACTATTTAGGTGTGTGCTGGGCTGGTCAAAGGTGCTTTATGTGCATTTTCTCACTGAATTCTCACACTCACTAATTCATGGACTTCTGTTATCTGCATTTTTAACTGATGCAACTAGAGTAGAAGGAGATTAAGTAATTTATCCAAGGTCACTAGTTAGTGATGGAGCCAGACCTGGAACCTGTGTGGTCTGATGTCAGAGCCTACTTTAAACAGGAAGCTCCTATAGTACCTCAAAAATAATATTGTGTTCAGCAGTCTAATCTATTGACACATAACACACCTCCAGAAAATGATGTGTATCTATATTGGAAAATCTTCCCTGAAAATTGGTGACTTGCTTTACAAAATGATTCCTTACTTAATCTTGACTGGAATGTTCCGCAATCACTGCTTGCTGTGTCATTCAGTCTCAAAGCTCCTCTGCCCCTTTCAGTCCAGGAGTGTGTTGTTTTGTTGAATATAAAAAGCTTGCAGTTGATCTAAAGGAAAATTTTTTTTTTAATGTCAAAATATGAAACATTTTTCAAAGTGATTTCTTTCCTATGCTATAACACTTTTGTCTGATATCTTATCAGAATAGCCTTTGTTAATGATTTCTAAACCAGCTTTAAAATTTTATTTAGTTTCTAAAACAATACAATTTTTGAATAGTTCAAACATTAAAAAGCAAAAAGATGTACAAAGTGAAAAGTAGCTCCATGGATACTAGTTCCCATCTACCAATTTTCACCCCCTACAGCAGTTGATCACTGTTGCTAAATATTTTGTGTGTCCTTCTAGAGATATTTGTATGTATATACATGTCAATATGTGTATATTTTCCTGTTTTTTTCCTATAAATGGTAGAATACATATGTCTGCATCTTGCTTTTTCACTTAACGATTTATCTATGTATACCAACTTTTAAATTAAAGTGTTATTTGAATCAGGTAATTTATCTGAAAATTAAGAAATCATGGAACTATTTGTGTGCTTTTAAAATTTTAATAAACATAGCATCAGAACTAGGATGTGATACCACAGAGTACCATACTATAATTTAATGCTTATCAGTGGCTCTCAAATACTACTGCGTACAAGAATCCCCCAGATGACTTGTTAAAAATATAACATGTCAGGGCCTCACCCCTAGTGACCACTTCAGTGAATCTGGGATTAATCTGATCTGAGAGTTACGCTGTGAGACACACTCGTACAGTAAATGTATCAGAAGATCAAGGCGGAAGAAAACAGGAATGAAGAGAGTTTGGGGTAAAGCAGATGGAGAAAGCCTAGGGGAAATCTGTGCTTTGTTGAACATGATTGAGGTGTAGTAATTACATTTCATATGCCGAGACTGATAGCTACACCACTCATCGTTCAAATCCTATGCTGCTGCTACTAAGTCACTTCAGTCATGTCCAATTCTGTGCGACCCCATAGACGGCTCCAGGCTCCCCCGTCCCTGGGATTCTCCCGGCAGGAACACTGGAGTGGGTTGCCATTTCCTTCTCCAACGCATGAAAGCGAAAAGTGAAAGTGAAGTCGCTCAGTTGTGTCCAACTCTTAGCAACCGCCTGGACTGCAGCCTACCAGGCTCCTCCACCCATGGGATTTTCCAGGCAAGAGTACTGGAGTGGGGTGCCATTGCCTTCTATGTATGATACTATGTACCACATCTTTGAAATTCTTGATTCATGTGCAATTCAAAACTTATTTAAAAGAACTTTTAGGATAAACAAGGTCTTACTATATAGCACAGAAAGAACTATAGTCAATATCCTGAGATAAACCATAATAGAAAATATAAAAAAGAAAGTGTATATATGTATGAGTCCCTTTTCTATACAGCAGAAATTACCTCAACATCGTAAATCAACTTTACTTCAATTTTTAAAAAAGAGCTTTTAAAGGAAAAAGAAAATTTTTATTATCTTGAACTGAAATCAGTTTATCTCTCTGCATTTTTAACTTTCAGTGTAAATAGAATTTTAAACCATATGATAATAACTGATAATAAAACTGACATGAAAAGTATAAAATATAGGTCTGGAGTTACTTTAAGACTGGGTCCTTGGCTGTCTTCTTTCTAAGGGACTAATATGAATGTGAAACCAGTAATCCATTTTCCTGCAAATCACACACACAAATGTAAGAATACAACAAATGTTGGTTTAATATTTGAAAGCCTCAAACATTTTAACTTAAACATCCAGGTCTTTATGAAAACTATACTTTTGCCTTTATCTTTAAAGATGTCTCTGTTGAGGATAACTTTATTCCAGAAAGAGCAATACACAATATACAGACCTCTAACACATTGTGTTCTGCCTCTTCCCCTGTTATAACATCAATTTTCTCCAGCAAACATTTTGGTGATAGTTTAAAAGAGAAAGCAGTAGCTGATTCAATTAGGGATATATTTTCAATAGTGTCTGTTCCTAAGAGAAAATAGAGAGAAAGAACACGTAAAATGCCCCATTTTATCCACTGTGAAAGTTCTTTTTTGCCCCTGTTAACATGCACGTCTCCTTAGCTTTTTATAACAATGAGTGTTTCCAAAAAATCAAACTGCTCGTCTTTAGGCATATCTCTTTAATGATCCCCCATATCATGAAGTCCAAAAATTATGAAGGCTTTTATATCACGTAACCAAATTTATATGCTTTAATCTTCACCAAAAATTTTAAACAATGGATTTTGGTTGTTGTATTTTAGAGTTATTAAACAAATGACATGGAAAAACAGGAAATATACTAGTTGAATGAGATGTTTTACAAATGAAATAATTCTTACTTGAGTTTGGCGAGTTGATAGGAATTTTTAGAGTGAATTTGAATGGTTTTTCCTTGATGTATGAATCACTTTCGAGTTGAGGCTGAGTGAGTTTTTGAGTACCCTAGGTGGAAGAAAAAGATGTCTTGCTTAATTTTATCTCCATATATTTGCAGTAATCCAAGAGATACTTTTGTTCTTCTGTCTCAATGTGGCAAACAAACCCAACAGCTCTGTTTTTGTTTTGGGATCCTCTTGTGCTGAATGAGAACTCCTCCCCATTGTTAGAAAACCTTGGTTCTGATCTAAGGAAACAATCTAGTTACCACCAGCCTACCTCAGGTGGCATCTAGTTCCAGGGACAATGGGAAACCTTTCAGAGACCCACAAGGAGGTAGCAGCTGTTCCAAGCTACCATTACAACAACCTGATGCCTTGAAGGAAGTGCAACGGATGTCACTTTTTAAAATTATTTCAGTATTCCCAACAGTCCATTCTTTCTATCCGTTTAATATAAAAAACTAAAAAGTTGTCCAAAGAACCTACTAGCTGTGTCATCAGCTCATCATTACAGAATGAATCCTAACTTATCCTCTGACACAGCAATCGCTTTTAAGGCTGCACACCTGGGGCTTTTGCACATGTGTTGTAATTGACACCTGTGTGAAAAAAAGACCAAGTAATTGCCAGGACATTTACAGCCTCCCACACAGTGCTTGCATAGCTCCCTGCAGAACATGGGGAATTGAAGGACACTTCAGAGCTTAGTTTTATCTCTCTTCCCTTACGAATTCAAGATTCTTTCATTTTATTTAACTGGGCCTCGGGATAATCTGTTAAAATTGGTAGAGATGGGTATAATTATTTCCATTTTAAGAAAACAGAAACTAAAGCACAGAAAGTCTAATGACTCACTCTAAAAGCACATAACCAGCAAACAAATCAGGAGGCATCATGGCCTTCAAATCATAGGGCCACAGGATTACAGAACTGACTAAAGGACAAACACAGGTGATCTCTTATAGCTCCTGCCATCCTAGAATGTTATCCACTTAAGAAGACAGGAAGCTCAGGTTCCTTTGTAAGTCAGCCTTGACGTGCTCGTAGGAAATGCACACAGGTACCTACCTCCTCATGCCAAATCTATAATTCCCATCGCTGTTCATTTGTACTGGTATCTCTCTCTCTCTCCATTCTAGACTCTAGACAACTCTAGAGGACAAGGTCTTCTTTAGCTTTGTGTAACCAGGTGGTTTTCAATCCTGGCTGAATGTTCAAATCACCTGACATCTGACCTCACCCACAGAGATCCTGATCTAATCGGTTTGGGGAGATGACCAGGCATAAAAAGTCCTCTGAAGGCTCACCAGATGATTGTAATATGCCACCAAACTTGAGACCAGTGCCAATGCTTTATGTATCATAAAAACACAGATGGTGTGTTAACCATGTGTTAAGTGAGTCAAATGTTAAAGTTGATCCCATGAAGTTTGAAGAGTATTGTATTTGTGTCTGTGACATTGTACAGAAGCTATGACTAATCTAGAATAAATGTCCTTAAATATACTGCCTACAACTTTACTTTGGAAGTTGGTCCATTCTGGTTCAAATCCAAAGATGTGGGTCAACAGCTCTAGGACTGCTGGAGCCGACCTTCACCTTGGGAGTGACAGAAAGGCATTGCTAATTGGGGTTGAGCCTGAGGCAGGTGTAGAATAAGCAAGATCTTAAAAGTGACTGGTTTGATTAAAATCTTGGAATAAACAGACCTCATGAGTTGGTCCTTCTGTTACTCTGAATCATAGCACAGGTTTTAAAATCTGTGCATCTTCCATGGGATTCTTCATGTAGCTAATAGTCCTAAGACAAGGTAGCATCCTTGTCTTATCTCAGCTAAGATTCTGGTCTAGATGAAAGTGCAAAGAATATTAAGATGTGTTGGGCCAAATAAAACCATGGGCATACTTTCTCCACAGCTTCCATTTGACTATATAATTCCCCACTGTAGATCACGCTCTGTTTTAGAAACATACCCTGTGGAGGACAAAGTTCTTGCTTAGTCGCTCAGTCATGTCTGACTCTGCTGTCAGACTCTGCTGACCCCATGTACTGTACCCTGCCAGGCTCCTCTGTCCTTGGAAATTTCCAGGCAAGAATACTGGAGCAGGTTGCCATTTCCTCCTCCAGGGGATCTTCCTGTCCCAGGGATCAAACTCATGTCTCCTGCATTGGCAGGTGGATTCTTTACCACATGGGATGCCCCATGTAGCAGGATGCTTAAGGAAGATGGCAATAATAGTCAGGTGGTTCCACTTGGCAAGTATATTCCTGTAGCCAAGTAAAATACTATGATTCCCTCCTACAGCTAGCAAGAAAAAATATGTCAGTGTAAAGACTTGAAGGGGAATGTTGTGATTAATGAGAAAAAATGCAAATAATTTAAAATTCATTTTGTTATGAAAATGCTATTGAAAAACTATATTAAAATATCATGACCAATTGAGCTTACTTAACTGTTGCAGATAATTCTAGGATTTCTTTGGGTACCTTGGATTCAATGCAAATCAAAGAAATATTTAATATTTCTTATCAGTAATAATGTTATAATTAGACAATTCCCTTGCTCTGTGGGCTCTTGTCTATTATTCTAACAACTAGAACTTGCTTCCCAGGAGAATCTTTCCAGTTAAAGATAGGAAAATGTGCCTTTGAACTCAGTAGTTAAAAAGTATGCTCCAGTTTAACATTGTTTTAATTAATTTGCCTTTAGAAATTAGAAGTGACAGCTCTCTATATAGTAATAGAAACATTTGCCAAAATCTTACCAAAACTCTTTCTACCATGTTTTCTCCAAAAACGAAATCAGAACTGCAGCTTTTCATAGAATATTTATCTTCATTTGGTTGACATCTATGGAAAAGAAATAAGCATTTGCTATTTTAAATGTAGTAGCAATGGATATAGCCATATTAAACCTTTGTGAAATAATCAGATGATTTAATAGATTTATGTAAAGCATAAAAACATCTGCTAACTTCTGAGTGAACTCCAGGAGTTGGTGATGGACAGGAAGGCCTGGCATGCTGTGATTCATGGGGTCGCAAAGAGTCGGACACGACTGAGCGACTGAACTGAACTGAACTGAACTTTTGTTTATCTGAAGTTAATGAGAAATGAAGGAAAAAATGAGATAGGTACTTCTGATGATGAAAGTCAAAATATCTGACAGCTGTTACAACACTGGCCAAGACCAGTGCAGAAAGGCTTTGTGATCAGCCAGGGAGCTGCCCAGTCATTATCTTTGTGCTTGGCCAGCACTGACTCTCTGGTCTCCAGTCTCCACTTTCCTCTTCCCCAGCTGGCCAGTGCTTTTAGCGATGCAAGATCTAAGGGCAACAGCAAAGCCGATCTCTCTTCTCAGTTACACTTGAGAGTGCAGTGGTTTAGTTTAATTTTTACCTCCGAGAAACTTGAATGTTTAAAGTGTTTTGCATAATGACAAACCCAAAGACATGCAGCCCTCTGTTGGCAGACATGCTTCAGGATCCCTGCTGCATCCACAGCATGCACAGTAGGTCAGTGCTGAGGTACCAGTATGGGCTCCGATCATGAGACCCGTATGTCCACAGATAGTTGCATTCCTCTCTCAGATCAAACATGCCTCCATCACTGGCAATGCTAATAAATATTCACTTTCACTGCTTTCTTTGTTGTCTGTCTGATTTATGTTAATACATAATAATGCCAGAAATAATTTAAAAGAGGGAAAGAGAGAATACCAGGGGAAGAGGAGTAAAGGCTAATTGAGTAGCCAGATAAATAACTAACTAAATAAAAAGTTTAGTTCTACCTTATTGAAACATTCTTACCTAAGTCAATGAAACAGTAGGGACAATCCAATACCAGAACGATAATCTATATTCAGTTCAGTTCAGTTCAGTCGCTCAGTCATGTCCGACTCTTTGCGACCCCATGAATTGCAGCATGCCAGGCCTCCCTGTCTATCACCAACTCCTGGAGTTCACTCAGACTCACGTCCATCGAGTCGGTGATGCCAACCAGCCATCTCATCCTCTGTTGTCCCCTTCTCCTCCTGCCCCCAATCCCTCAAGGTCTTTTCCAATGAGTCAACTCTTCGCATGAAGTGGTCGAAGTATTGGAGTTTCAGCTTTAGCATCAGTCCTTCCAAAGAACATCCAGGACTGATCTCCTGCAGAATGGACTGGTTGGACCTCCTTGCAGTCCAAGGGACTCTCAAGAGTCTTCTCCAACACCACAGTTCAAAAGCATCAATTCTTTGGCACTCACCTTTCTTCACAGTCCAACTCTCACAACCATACATGACCACTGGAAAAACCATAGCCTTGACTAGACAGACCTTTGTTGGCAAAGTAACGTCTCTGCTTTTCAATATGCCATCTAGGTTGGTCATAATTTTCCTTCCAAGGAGTAAGCATCTTTTAATTTCATGGCTGCAGTCACCATCTGCAGTGATTTTGGAGCCCCCCAAAATAAAGTCTGACACTGTTTCCACTGTTTCCCCATCTATTTCCCATGAAGTGATGGGACCAGATGCCATGATCTCGAGACATTTTTAAAAGCATTTTAAGCTTATATTTTATAAAGTCTCCTCTCAAGCAGAAATCTTAGCAATTTGTCTGTACAATGTCAGAAAATTATCTTCTATAAATAATTTTATTGACGAAAGAAAATGAAAGAACATTTCTGTTTCCTTGTTAACTTACCGTAGTGATGTAGTACCTAAAGCATTCTGATTAGTAGACAGCTGGATTGAAATTCTGGGAATTGGTAAGTTTTCACTTAGCAAATAGGAGTTCCCCTCATAAATCTGAAAGAAAAAAAGTCCATCAAAAAGTTCATTTTAACTGCCTTACTATATATAAGAGCATTAGACAAGGAAACAATAGCTATAGTTAAATGAATAGAAAACTTATTATGTTTAAGTACAGTCCTAAACATTTTCTATACACTATCTCATATACTCCTCAAAACAACTCTCTACACTTTGTACTTCTGTTATCCACATTTCAGATGAGCAGACTGACCTAATAAGCTTAAATAATGGCCAGAACTGGGCAATCAGAAGGGGGCTGACATTCAAACATCGGTCTGCCTAAAACCAAGGATTGTCCACTAGCATTCAGAAATCCCACATTCTTTTGTTACTTTTACCTTTTTAGGCAGTGGACTTAAATCTCATTTCTAGACTAGTAAATCTGTATTTCAAGACTATTTAGCCCATGGAAACCCCTAAGAGCTTCACCATCATTGCCACCCAATGTGAGGGGAAATTCCATCTCTTCCTCTAGAAACTTTTGGTAATTTAATCAGTTATTCCATCTGCTGTGTATATACATATGTAGCTTATCTGCATTAATGTGTAAATGAAGGAGTGTGCAGTTTTAGAACTGGAAGGAACCCAGTTATCTGATCTGGTGTCCTCAATGTTTGTGGACATATCCCTTCCTCCACCAGGAATTTTCAAAGATGTTGCAAGGACGTCTAGTCTTTAAATAGGGTTGTTTCTACTTTAATTTTATATCAAGCAAAAATAATTTTGAGTAGTTTTCCATATATAACAGAATTTGAGAGCTGAGAAATGTGTGTCAAGAGAATATGTGTCATCGGTTAGCAAAGAGCAAAATACATGCTTATGACTCAGTCACTCAGATGATTTGTCTGTCAGCCAAAATGGTNTGGTTTTTGCCATACATTGACATGAATCAGCCATGGGTTTACATGTGTTCCCATCCAGAACCCCTCTCCCATCTCCCTCCCCATCCCATCCCTCTGGGTCATCCCAGTGCATCAGCACTGAACACCCTGTCTCATGCAAAACCTGGACTGGCGATCTGTTTCACATATGATAATATACATGTTTCAATGCTATTCTTTCAGATCATCCCACCCTCACCTTCTCCCACAGAGTCCAAAAGACTACTGTATACATCTGTGTCTCTTTTGCTGTCTCACATATAGGGTTACTGTTACCATCTTTCTAAATTCCATATATATGTGTGCGTATACTGTATTGGTGTTTTTCTTTCTGGCTTACTTCACTCTGTATAATCGGCTCCAGTTTCATCCACCTCATTAGAACTGATTCAAATATATTCTTTTTAATGGCTGAGTAATACTCCATTGTGTGTATGTACCACAGCATTCTTATCCATTCATCTGCTGATGGACATCTAGGTTGCTTCCATGTCCTGGCTATTATAAACAGTGCTGTGATGAACATTGGGGTACATGTGTCTCTTTCAATTCTTGTTTCCTCAGTGTGTATGCCCAGCAGTGGGATTGCTGGGTCATATGACAGTTCTATTTCCAGTTTTTTAAGGAATCTCTACACTGTTCTCCATAGTGGCTGTACTAGTTTGCATTCCCACCAACAGTGTAAGAAGGTTCCCTTTTCTCCACATCCTCTCCAGAATTTATTGTTTGTAGATTTTTGGATAGCAGCCATTCTGACGGGCGTGAGATGATACCTCATTGTGGTTTTGATTTACATTTCTCTGATAATGAATGATGTTGAGCATCTTTTCATGTGTTTGTTAGTCATCTGTATGTTTTCTTTGCAGAAATGTCTGTTTAGTTCTTTGGCTCATTTTTTTGACTGGGTTATTTATTTTTCTGGAACTGAGCTATAGGAGTTGCTTGTATATTTTTGAGATTAATTCTTTGTCAGTTGCTTTATTTGCTATTATTTTCTCCCATTCTAAAGGCTGTCTTTTCACTTTGCTTATAGTTTCCTTCATTGTGAAAAAGCTTTTAATTAGTCCCATTTGTTTATTTTTGCTTTTATTTCCATTACTCTGGGAGGTGGGTCATAGAGGATCCTGATGTGATTTATGTCAGAGAGTGTTTTGCCTGTTTTCTTCCAGGAGTTTTATAGTTTCTGGCCTTACGTTTAGATCTTTAATCCATTTTGAGTTTATTTTTGTGTATGGTGTTAGAAAGTGTTCTAGTTTCATTCTTTTACAAGTGGTTGACCAATTTTCCCAGCACCACTTGTTAAAGAGATTATCTTTTCTCCATTGTATATTCTTGCCTCCTTTGTCAAAGATAAGGTGTCCATAGGTGAAATGATGTTTAAAATTCATAATGAGTCTCATGAAATCATAGCTTACAAATAAAAAGAACTGGAAATATAAAAATGTTCGCAAATGCTGACCAGATTCAACTCCCTCACTTCACTGATGAAAAACAGAAGGTTGGGAGCTTTGTCTAAGAATGTAAACACAGTAGATAGTAGTAGAGGTAGAATTAGTACTGTCTGATTTTTTTCAATGACTTGACTAAATGATTGGTGTTTTAACACTTCCAGGTTAAAATGAGAACACTGTTCTCATGTTCAGTCCAGGAAAACAAAACCAAACTTGATCAACACTCAGTCGTTTAGCTGGAAACAACTAACTGGTGGAATAACTCAAATTCCAATCTATTAGTCTGGCATCCCCTTCCTCTTAAGTATCTGCTTCTGGAAGATACAGAACTACAGCAACAGAATATCCCCATTCCCTTATCTGTATGATGTTAGTAAAATGAGTATCTCCTTGGAAAGGCCCACGAGGAGCGATTCAGTTGGAAGAGAAATTGGTTCTGTCTCCAGGAGCTTCCCTAGCCCTCCCAGTTATACTGTGGAGAAAGTTCCTTGCTCCTGTTATCTATGAAGATGGGCTGGAGTGGATCCATGGTGTGATCTAAACTGGCAAGGCCACACCAGCATGTCTACCAGTTGGGAATACAAAAAAGAATCCTTTTCCTTTTTCTGATTTCTGACTTCTGGCCCCTGACACCTCAGTTCAGTCTAGTCGCTCAGTCGTGTCCAACTCTTTGCATCCCCATGAATCGTAGCACGCCAGGCTTCCCTGTCCATCACCAACTCCCAGAGTTCACTCAGACTCATGTCCATCGAGTCAGTGATGCCATCCAGCCATCTCATCCTCTGTTGTCCCCTTCTCCTCCTGCCCCCAATCCCTCCCAGCATCAGAGTCTTTTCCAATGAGCCAGTTCTTCACATGAGGTGGCCAAAGTACTGGAGTTTCAGCTTTAGCATCAGTCCTTCCAAAGAAATCCCAGGGCTGATCTCCTTTAGAATGGACTGGTTGGATCTATTTGCAGTCCAAGGGACTCTCAGGAGTCTTCTCCAACACCACAGTTCAAAAGCATCAATTCTTTGGTGCTCAGCTTTCTTCACAGTCCAACTCTCACATCCATACATGACCACTGGAAAAACCATAGCCTTGACTAGATGGACCTTTGTTGGCAAAGTAATGTCTCTGCTTTTGAATATGCTATCTAGCTAGGTCTAGGTCTAAGTCTAGCCTGACACCTCACTGCTCCCCTATTCTCATGTGGGGTCAGTGCACCAGATCAAGACCCCAAGGGTCCCCACCACACAGAACTCAGCTTTATAGCCTAGGAGAGACCACAAGACTTGCTCCTGGGAACAACCCTCCAATTTAGGAGGACAAGTTTAGTACAGTCACTGAGGGCTCTTGGCTATCTTGTCCAGCTTTTTTTCCAGCCTGGTAGCTGCTTCAGCATCAGGTAGCCCCAAATTCTGGATGTGGGGACCCACAGCAATCTATCAAAAGAAGGATGGGAATTTGAGATCAGTCCTACCGTAGGAGGTTTTCTTACCTTACTTTTGTTTTTTTCTTTAACCTTACAGGATTCCAACACACTATGTCCAAATGATTTTCTCACTTTTATATACCCTTGAGCTTGAGGTGGCTGCAAAATAGCAGGTCTTAGAACAAGCTCAGAATGTTTCACAGGACCTTAAAAGAACAGAATTAAAGGGTCAATATTTCTTCAGTGAAAAAAATTTCCTCTCAATTTCTTACTAATTTAATACTTACTTTCTAAAGTCATGATTAAATGAAGGGTTAATGTCAATTGCCACTGTTGCTGCTAAGTCGCTTCAGTCATGTCCGACTCTTACAACCCCACAGACGGCAGCCCATCAGGCTCCTCTGTCCCTGGGATTCTCCAGGCAAGAATACTGGAGTGTGTTGCCATTTCCTTCTCCAATGCATGCATGCATGCTAAGTCACTTCAGTTGTGTTCAACTCTGTGTGACCCTATGGACAGCAGCCCACCAGGGTCCTCTGTCCATGAGATTCTCTAGGCAAGAATACTGGAGTGGGTTGCCATTTTCTTCTCCATAATGTCAACTAAGGAGAAGGCAATGGCACCCCACTCCAGTACTCGTGCCTGGAAAATCCCATGGATGGAGGAGCCTGGTAGGCTGCAGTCCATGGGGTCGCTAAGAGTCGGACACGACTGAGCGACTTCACTTCACTTTCACTTTTCAATTTCATTCATTGGAGAAGGAAATGGCAACCCACTCAGTATTCTTGCCTGGAGAATCCCAGGGATGGGGGAGCCTGGTAGGCTGCCGTCTATGGAGTCGCACAGAGTCGGACACGACTGAAGTGACTTTGCAGCAGCAATGTCAACTAATCAAAGTCAAAATAGCCAGTGAGTTGCCTAGTACTGTCTTCCTGCCCAGCTTTTACCCAATAGACCTGGGTTCAATCCTTGGGTTGGGAAGATCCCCTGGAGAAGGGAAAGGCTACCCACTCCAGTATTCTGGCCTGGAGAATTCCATGGACCACAGTCCATAGGGTGGCAGAGTCAGACACGACAGAGAAACTTTTACGTTCACTTTCAATTTGATCATGGGACTTTGCTTACTAAATATATTCCTTCATGTTTTGTCACTCAACCCTACCACCATGCACACACATACATGGATGGTAAAACATAAAATTTCTTTAAGTTTCACGTAATAAAGGAAGCTACAAACCTTGTTCCACACTGTTCAGATCAGCATTGCTTTGCACAGAGTTTGATGTCATAAAAACATTGTTTTTCTTCACTGTAAAAAATATTTAGAAAATTTTAAACCTATGAACGGACACATCAGTTTCTACTGTTTTCACAGTATTGTACTTATCTCACCAGTAGATGTCGCTGTTGGCACTAATCATGCAAGCGCTGATTCTACTAAAAAGTGTAAAAGCAAAAGGAGTTTTGCTAGTCTTTTTACTCTCAGAAAATAAGTTAAAATTAAATCACTAATGAAATAGACAGTTTTCTTCAGAATCATGAAATCGAGTATTGAGAGAAATTCTACAGATAATAAAATCTGAATTGATAGTGAACCATCTATGTGCATTAATATATATTTCTTATAGAATGTCACAAAACTGTTAATAAATTCTGTCCCTTCCCCACTCTTTAATGATACCTGAACAGAGAAGTAAAGATGACCATTATGCTAGGTTATCAACGTGAACTGATGGGTTAAGACTGTGGTCTTGGCTGCAATAGAATTATAGGCATACCAAAGAGATGTTGCTGATTGTGTTCCAGGCCACTGTAATAAAGTGACTATCACAGTGAATTGAGTCACACACTGACTTCATTGGTTTCCCAGTGCATATAAAAGTTACATTTATACTATACCGTAGTCTATTAAGTGTGCAATAGCAATATATGTAATTTAATTTAAAATACTTTATTGCTATGAAAAACAACATACCTACATTTAAAAATGCTTTATCACTGATAAATGCTAAACGTCATCTGAGCCTTCAGCAAGTCATAATGTTTCTGCTGGTGGAGAGTCTTTCTTCGATGTCAGTGGCTGCTGATTGATTTGGGTGGTGATTGCTGAAGGCTGGGGTGGCTGTGGCAGCTTCTTAAAATAACAATGAAGTTTTCATCATCAATTGACTTTTCCTTTCATGAATGATTTCACTGAAGCATGCAGTGTTGGTTGATAACATTTTACCCACAGAACTTCTTTCAAAATTAGAGTCAATCCTCTCAAGCCCTCCTACTTTATGAATATTACGTTTATGTAACATTCTAAAGCCCTTGTCATTTCAACAGTCTTTACAGCACCTTCACCAGGAGTAGATTCTGTCTCAGGTAACAGCTTTCTTTACTCATCCATAAGAAGCAAATCCTCATCTGTCAGGTTTCATCTTGAGATAGCAGCAATTCAGTCACATATTCAGGCTCCGCTTCTAATTCTAGTCCTCTTTCTATTTCCACCACATCTGCAGTTACTTCCTCCGCTAAAGTCCTGAACACCTCAAAACCATCTGTAAGGACTGTAATCAACTTCTTTTAAATTCCTGTTAATTTTGATATTTTGACCTCTTTCCATGAACTGTAAATGTTCTTAGTGGTGTTGAGAATGGTGAATCCTTTCCAGGTTTTCAAGTGCCTTTGTCCAGGTCCCTCAGAGGAATCACTTTCTATGGCAGCTAAAAGCTTACAAAATGTACTTATTAAATAATTAGACTTGAAAGTCAAAATGAATCCTTGATCCATGGGCTGCAGAATAAATGTGTTCTGTCTCTGTCTATGCTCAGTTGATCAGACATGTCCACTCTTAGGGACCCCATGGACTGTAGCTTGCCAGGTTTCTCTGTCCTTGGGATTTCCCAGGCAAGAATACTGGGGTGGGTTGCCATTTCCTCCTCCAGGAGATCTTCCCAATCCAGGGACTGAACCTGCATCTCCTATGTCTCCTGTATTGGCAGGCAGATTCTTTAATGACCACTGAGCTACCTGCGAAGGTCAAATGTTGTGTTAGCAGGCATGAAAACAACATTAATCTCACTGTACATCTCCATCAGAACTCTTGGGTGACCAGATACATTGTCAATGAACAGTAATATTTTGAAAGGAATCTTTTTCTGAGCAGTGGGTTACAATGATGGGCTTAAAGTACTCATCAAATCATGTTGTAAACAGATGTGCTAACATCCCGGCTTTGTGGTTCCATTTATAGAGTGCACAGTGTAGATTTATCATAATTCTTAGTGGCCCTAAGTTTTCAGAATGGTAAATAAGCACTGGCTTCTATTCAGTCTCCAGCTGCATTAGTCCCTAACAAGAGAGTCAGCGTATCCTTTGAAACTTTGAAGTCAGGCATTGACTTCTCCTCTCTAGCTATGAAAGTGCTAGATGGCATCTTCTTCCAGTATAATGTTGTTCCATCTACGTTGAAAATCTGTGGTTTGGCTTAGCCACCTTCTTTAGTGATCTTAGCTAGATCATCTGGACAACTTGCCGCAGCTTCTACATCAGCACTTGCTGCTTCATCTTGTACTATGATGTCATGGAGACAGCTTCTTTCCTTAAACCACATGAACCAGCCTCTGCTAGCTTCAGACTTTTCTTCTGCAGCTTCATTACCTCTCTCAGCCTATACGGAACTGAAAAGAGTCAAGGCCTTGCTCTGGATTAGGCTTTGGTTTGAGGAAATATTGTGGCTGGTTTGATCTTCTCTCCAGACCACTAGATCTTCCTTCATATCAGCAATAAGTCTGTTTCACCTTATCATTCATGTGTTCAGTGGAGTAACATTTTCAATTTCCTTTGGGGAGTTTTCCTTGGCATTTACATGTTTGCTAACCATTTGGTGCAGGAGCCCTAGCTTTTGACCTATCTTGGCTTTAGACATTCTTTCCTCACTAAACTTAATCTTTTCTAACTTTTGATTTAAAATGAGAGACATGCAACTCTTTCTTTCACTTGAATTCTTAGAGGCCACTGTAAGGCTATTGATTGGCCTCATTTCAATATTGTTTTATCTCATAGAACAGGGAGGCCTGAAGACAGTGAGAGATGGGGGAAGGGGCTAGCTGGTAGAGCAGTCAGAACACACACATTTATTAAATTTACCATCTTACATGAGAGCAGTTTAAAGTCCCCCCCCACCCCAAATTACTACTACAATAGTAACATCTAAGATCACTGATCACAGATCACCATAAAAAGTATAATAATACTGAAAATTTTGAAATATGGCAAGAATTACCAAAATGTGACAGAGACACAAGGTGAGCAAATGCTTTTAGAAAACGAAGCCTATAGACTTGCTTGAGGTGTGGTTGCCACAAACTTTCAATTTGTAAAAAATGTAATATCTGTGAAGCTCAATAAAACGAGGTATGCCTGTACTACAAATCTCAAAGAGATCACCTCTTGATGGCAAATTGCAAAGAGAGCACCCTTTGAGAATTGGATTAATGAAGATGAGAAAAGAATAAGAATTGCTTTTTTGAAGTGTTATAACATTATATATGTTGGGATACAATTGCTTCTCTAATTCAAAGTTCAGTTACATGGTTTTTATGATCTTTATTGCTTCCCAGGTGGCTCGGTAGTAAAGAATCCACCTACCAGTGTAGGAGATCCAGGAGACATGAGTTTAATCCCTGGGTCAGAAAGATCCCCTGGAGAACTAAATGGCAACCCACTCCAGCATTCTCCCTTGAAAAATCCCAATGAACAGAGGAGCCTGGGGGGCTACAGTCCATGGGGTCACAAAGAATCGTACATAACTGAGCGACTGAGCACACACACACACACACACACACATGCATGATCTTTATAATTGGAAAATAACACTGAATGAACCATTTAATTGTACTATTTGTCTCCTTTCAACACCACCACCATTCTGCACAACATAGAATGTGATGGTGCTTGGTAATATTTTATTCCTTTTTATATGTGTGTCTGATCTTTAGAAAATGAATTGAAGCAATCATCTAGTAATTTAAAGTCATCTCTTTGCTTTATGCACAAATAACACCAAAACAAATCCTCTGGCATTAGAACCCCTATTCCTCTTAATGTCTATAACTTGTCAGGCAGGTATAGATGGGGCTTATTGAACTGGGATCTATCTCTTCTGTATCTGAAAGGTGTCTGACATTGATGCCCAGTCACACTTGGCATTGTTAATAAGAATATAAATTCATTAGTTTCATGTGATTCCTGGGTAGAATCCATTACAAGAAAGTGAATAGTTTGTATTTTCTATTTCTTGTGGGTAAGCTTAACTTGGAAAAAGCAGTTTGTTGTTCAGTAAAAACAAAAATATGCAAGACTACAAATCATATTTCTTTTGGAACTAATGACAGAGAGACTTTAATTTTTCATTTTATACCTTCAGGTGCTACTTGAGTTTGTTACTAAGGGTGGTTTTTTAAAAATATAAAGATTAAATAAGTTTTACAACAATGTGAATATACTTAATGCTTCTGAACTGCATACTTTCAAAAAAAGATTTTTAAAAAATCATAATCTTGACATAGAGTATGTTNTTTAAAGCATAAAATTTAGAATGAGAATCTAAGCATCATTATATATTTGAGTACTACAAATATTATAAACCATATAGATGGACAATAATAAGAAAAATAAAGCAAGTTATTCTACAGAGCTGCATTATATAAAAGAAACGTATCATAAACATGAAATCCTAAAGAACATTATCAAGTTTAAATTTTCTACCAAAAATAAACAGATACACTGTGTGGATTTGTGGGGCTAGAATTCAGATGGTATTCATCCGTGCATACTTTGCTAAGACCCCTATTTTATTTGCCATAAAAATGTCAATGTTTTACAGTAGCTGAAAAAGAAAGCCTATCATGAATGAGAATGGATCTTGAAAAGTCAGTGTCAGACCTGAGGTTCTAAGAAGTTCTTTATTATCTGGCCCAGAAGGAGGGAAGGCTGGGAGGTCCATGAAGGATGACAATGTTAGTCACTTCTGGGACAAGGATGATGCTAAAAACAGATTGCAAACTGAAGTCATAGGGTTTTGTTTATCTTTTCATTTGGATTTTTGCTGTTTTGGAAAATTTTCTTTGTCATCCGTTTAGAAAAATATTTGCATTTTTATTGATTAAAAATAGTGTGCCTCTGGTGAGGATAATATCAATTCAGTAAATATTTGCATGCTCATCATGTATGAGACCCTCTGTCAGGCATGAAGATGATATGCTCATCATGTATGAGACCCTCTGTCAGGCATGAAGATGACCTCAAGGAGCTCTCAGTGGAGGAGACAGACATGCATATAAACAGCTGCATGACAAGAAGAGGGCCTGTGATCCATCATAAATGGAGTCACCAGAATGCTTGGAGTGTAGAAAAGAGGCAACTAAGTTACTGATTTATTCAAAACACAGCATATGATAAAGCTCTTAGAAAAAAGGGTCTTTTTAAAAGGCAGACATCTGTTTAAGGAGATGCTTACTTAGAAGGAAATAGCAGTTTGCCCTAATTGTAAAGCTAATTCTGTAGCTAGTTTCCGTAATGCAGAAACTTTGGGAACACAGCAAAATACAAAGGGAGGGGGTGTTCAAATAACTTGTAATCCCATTTCATCTAAGATAACCATTGTTAACATTGTGGCTTATGTCCTTTTGGTCTTTTTTCCAATGTCGATAAGTTAAATTTTAAATAATAACTCACTGTATTCATTCTATAGACTGCTGTTTTCACATAACAATATGTTAGGAACACCATCCAATGGGTATATTTTTAAACATTACCTGTCTGAACATTTCCTAGTAGTATCACACTCAGAGTACACATGGCAGTGAACACTCAACAGCCCAGACTATACCTACCTCCTTGGTTCTGAGAATCTGTAGTATGCCAAGTAAAAGATGAAGCCCGGACACGCTTTCTTGAAAACTCATTGCATTCTGTAAGAAATTCAATATGAAGGGTAAAATTGATTGCAATAACAAATTAGTTTCAATCCATGATATGAGAGGAGAAATATAATTTCTTTTTCTCTAGATATATCATTGTTTGACAACATGTTAATTCCTGAACTCAGTTTTAAATATTGGGGTTAATAGCTTGGTTGTTATAAACTGACAGGCATATCATCCTACTGTGAAACAGTTAGAAACAAGTGGCTTTGACAAAAAATTATATACAAATTCTGAAATTGTATAGAGAATGTTTTTGGAAGGTTGGAGGACAAGCAGTGGAGAGTATTGCTAACATAATATTCTCTGGGACCTATATGTCATCTTTCAAAACAAAAGCCAGTCTATCTGTGTGCTTAAAAACAAGAAAAATGTGGAGAAGGAAATGGCAATCCACTCCAGTACTATTGCCTGGAAAATCCCATGGACAGAAGAGCCTGGTAGGCTACAGTCTATGGGGTCACAAAGAGCCGGACATGACTGAGCAACTTCACTTTCACTTAGACAGAGCAATCAAACTGTGGAAATAAAAAAAACTGCCTACAAAAACAAAAGACATTTTAAAAAAAAAAAGGAAAAATGATTAGATTTTATATATTCTGTACCACATGCCAAAATGTTTTTGCCTACTTGTTTCTTGATAAAAAGATTGCTTTTGAAATATAGGATACAAATCATTACCACGTTCTGCTGCTTCATATAGGATGTCTTCTGCAGGTCTCTGGAAGGAAACAAAGCTGCCAATGAGAGCTGAGTGTTTGCTATTTTCAAATCACATTTCCACCCTGTCACTTCATAAGGAAGTTCTCAAAAGCCAGGTCTTTTCAGCTAGGCTAGGAAAAGCGGCTCCCTAGGGGTTGGGTTTTTCTTTAGTTTTGGGGGTAGTAGGGTAAATTGTCTCCATAAGCAATAATGAGTAACAACAAAATACTAGTTAAGCTGAAGTTAGAATGCTACTAATACTATCATGTCTTTCAAAGCAAGTGCTTTTAGTAGGAGGCTGAAAAAAGCAAATGGAGTCCTTAAGATTTCTTTTGAATCATATTTTGCAGTTTAGAACTTATATCCATTTTAAGCTAGGTCAGTGGTCAGGATCCATCATGAGCCTTAACTCTTCTAATCTCTTTCAGCCCCTCCCCCTTCCCAGTCACTCCAAAAAAACCCAGATAATTTTGGTAAAAATTATGTTATCTATAGTTTCAGGATAAGGTCTCTGGCTTCCCATTTCAGCCAAATTGCTATCAGTAAATCCCTACTATGTAAATATTCTGAGTTACAACTCTTGCTATGTGAAAAAAATAAGTTCATGCGGCAGTGATATAATTTAGTACAGCTAGCTTCTCAAAATACAGTCTTCTTTGTCAGAGTAAAAATCAAACAAAGAAAAGTAACTTGACTTTACCTTAAAAGTTTGTTCTCTCTTTTCAAAAACAAATATTGGTTGAGCAATGATAGATTTTTCTGTAAAAGAAAAAGAACATGCAAGAAATCAAACAACACACTGACATTTCTAACACCAACTAAAAATACTTGAAGATATTTTGGTTTTGTATTTTTCCCTGCCTTTGGGTAAACTTCAAACTGTTTTATATGAATGGTTTAATTGGCATATTTACAAATGATTTTAACAGCTAATTACAGAAAGAAATACTTGGGGAAAGTAATATGTTTCCATAAATAGAGAGATTACTCCATTAAAAGAACATCCTTTAAGTGTTTAAGGAAAACAAAATACAATTACCTGCATTTAGAAACTCATCATGACACGGTGACTAACACTTTTAAAATAAAATAAAAAATAATTTAAACTTTTTAAATAAAAAATTTCAAAGGATGGATGAAAAATCACATCTGAAAATAGTACTTCTACTTGGGTTGGATCTCAAATATAAATGGTATAGATATACTTAAATGATCCAGAATTAATTCATATTTCCTCTACTAGAGTAGATATATACTAAGTCATGTTTTCAATATTTAGACTAAGAATCAGTGTTAAACAGTGTTGTAAAGTAAGTAATTTGTCTTCAGCCCTTCCAACCTTATTAATCTTTCATATTTTCCTATCTTAGGTAATGCTAGAAAGGAACTCATTCATTCTAGGGCATAAATGAGTGATGACAGCATTAAATATCAGTGCTCTAAAATTCATAGGGAAGATTATATAGTTGTAGAAAGCTTGGGCTCTGGAGTTAGGGAGGCATGTGTTCAAATATAAGTTCCACCTGTAATTGACAATATACTTTTGGAAACAATATGCCTGTACCTTTAGTTTTTTCCTTCCCCTACCCCTCCCAGAAAAGATTATAACAGTACTTACTTATGAGTTTATGTGAAAATCAAATGGATTTTTAGATATAATTCTTAGATTTTGACAAGACTCAAAAAAAGCCCGAAAGAAAGGATATTCACTATGTGGTGTGACACCAGTCCTGATTCCAAAGCTCACAGCTGACAGGCTAACTTATGACTGGACTTTCTGGATAAGCCCAAATACGACCTCAGAACTTTTCTCATTTTAGACTTCCCGCAGCCATTACTGATGTGTTATCCTGGTATAGAAGCTGAGGTAATTTTCCATCACTGGCTGAATAAATAGAAGTCTAGCTGAAGAATTTCGAGGAACTACCAGATAATTATATCTTTTATATGCCAGAAAGGGACTCTCTAGTTACCCACAATCTTATCCCATAATAGTGTGTCAAGACTCTGCCAGACCACCCACTGCCAGCGCCTGGGCCCCTGTGAACTTGGGCACCTTCTTTCAGTCCAGCGAGATAAGCTTTGCCTTTTTTATACAAGTGCTTCCTGTGCCGTCTGCCCTTGGAGCCAAGTGAACCGCAACATACTGGCACTGCCATCTAGATTAAACTGTAGCTCAACTCCTCCTTCCTTCTTAGAACAGGCTCCTTTTTCAGCCATTACATCGGATTTAAGAAGTGAGATCTCTAATGACTTTGAAAGAAAATAGTTTTTGTGAATGTGGAGTGGAATACTTATAAACTGGAATACTAAGTGGGCCTCTTCTAAATTGGACTTAGAATAGTCATCCTTAAAGTAGTATGACTTGACCTAACTCTAAACAAATAATAAGTTGACTTTTCCTCTATCAAAAAGAAAAAAAAAGAACTAAACAGAGGCAGAAATGATCTTCAGTGGCAACATTAAGTAGGAAATTATACAGGGTTACTTGTAGTTTGGAGGGCACATGGTAAAGTAGGAAGGCAATTTTTATTCATCAGATCAACAGATATTTATTGATTTTATATATATATGTATATATATATATATTTTTTAAACTAGATACACATTGTCTGGCTGAAGGGTTATTAGCCTCACTGTAGCCATCTACTCTCCCTAACACTGTCCAGCTCGTTAATTAGAAAGCATGTTAGTTACCTGTTAGAAAGTTACCTGTTAGTTATCTACTAGTTAGAAAGGAAGTTAGTTATCTCCTCTCCCATCTAGATTCTCTTCCCCTCTCCCAAGGCAGGCCTTTGACTCCAAAGACAAAGTTAAAAGTAAACACTTATCAAGCTGTTAGGTTCACAGCAATTTTCTAACCTGATTCAATAGGAAAACTTGAAAATAAGATCATGGTCCTTAAAGTGGTATATTTTAAATTTTATCCTTTCTTCTTTCTAATATGTTCATCGATCACTTGTTCATTAATCCACTTATTCAACAAATATATGTTGGGGAGTGACTATATCCAAGACACTTTGCAAGGTAAGAGAAAGAGGACAATGGTATAAGATGAGGCTGAAGATGAAAATGGAGTTTTGAAAAGCCTTGCAATTTATGCCAAGGAGTTTTGTTTTTATTCCAAGAAAGACAGAAAGCCAATAAGAGATTTTACGTGGGGGAGTGATTCACTCTGAAATGTATTTTGTTTTTGAAGATCACTCTGCCTGCTGTGTGGAAAATGGCTCAGAGTGGGCAGGGAGTAAGGGAGAGGAAATAAGGAATCTGGGAGGCTAGTCCAAATTCTAGAGAACTAACAAGATTGCTCTTTATCTCTTTCTTATTCTCAAAATGGAATAATTACAAGTTTAAAATACAGTCTTCTGTTAAAGAGAATGAAAATGAAATGAGGAAGAAAAATTTTTAAGACTTAAAAAAAATTTGTTTTGCCTGTTTAAGGTTCATGCAGCATTTAAAGAATGCCTATATTCACCGTTGTTTTCTAAAATGCTTCATTAAGAGAAGACATTCATTCATCCCACAAATGTTGTATTAAGTACTTGTAATGTAGAAGTGTGATGGTGTCCCAAAGTTGTCTCCAACCCTTTGTGATCCCATGAACTGTGTAGCCTGCCAGGCTCCTCTGTCCATGAAATTCTCCAGGCAAGAATACTGGAGTGGGTTGCCACTTCCTGCTCCAAGGAATCTTCCTAACTCAGGGATCGAACCAACATCTCCTGCTTGGCAGGCAGATTCTTTACCACTGAGCCCCCTGGGAAGCCTGTTACATACAGGAGGGGCACAAAAAGTACCATCTGTGTAACTCAGTCAGTCTCAGTTCACTTGTATTTCTGCTCCACAATGGAGGAATACTGTGGCCAAGCACTTTTATCTGTCACCTTGTCTAAATTAATTCTTTAAATTTATTTATGGATTAAATGTGATTTCTACCATGTTTCCAGATACTTTCAGATGAGGAAACTGAGGCTCCATTAAGCAACTTGTTCAAAGTCACACTAGTAGTAAGGGAGAAAAGCCTTTAAACCCAGAGCACCCTCCTATAAGGCCATTTTCTTAGCTCTCACAGGTCATACTAACATACCTACAACTCTACCAGCACAATGTTATGTTCTCAGTGTATAATACGTACCATCCCGTACCACACCAGGGAAAAATCAGTATAAAATCATAGCACTTACATTTTTTTAACCTTTTCAATGTTGATTAATCATGCATATGTATCTCTACTATGTCAGAAATCACAATGAAACCATAATAAAGGCTTGGGTAACTTTTTTTGGTTGGGGAACCAGAGAGCAGGGAGGAAAGGTACCACAAAGACAAGGAAAACTGAAGGCAAATAATAGTGACAGAAATTTGGAAGCTATAAAGTAGAAGAATAAGTGATACCCTTAAGCCAGCTGTGGGGCTACTAAAGAGGCAAGCTGGCTGACTCCCCACAGAGCCACCAAAAGTCCAAGGACGGGTATCTCTGAGTATTTCTGGAAGCAGAAGTGAAGACTGGCTCAAAATAGGAAGTAGTTTCATCTATTTGAGAACCAAGCAACTGTCCCCCTCTCACTCAAGCAGAAGACTTAGGGGTTCCTCCCTAGAAAAGATGAAACAGCAGACAAAGCTTAAAGTGGAGGTTCTATGATGAAAAGATGGGCATTAGGTGAAAGTTTACATACTCTGTTAGTTTCCTGCTGTTGCTATAGCAAATTAGGACATGCCTAGTTCTTTAAAACAATACAAATTTATAATCTTAAAGTTCTGGAGGCCAGAAGTCTACACTGGGCCAGCAGGTTTGTGTTCCTCCTGGAGGTTCAGGAAAGACTCCATGTCCTTTCCTCTTCTAGCTTCTAGAGGCCGCCTCATGTCTTGGCCTGTGGCCCCGCATCACCCCAGTGTCTGCTTCTGCTGTCATATCTCTCTGTGACTCTGACAATCGCTTCCTTCTTTGTCCTGTGATGACCTTTGTGACGGCAGTGTGCCTATGCAAATCATCTAAGATAATCCCCCCATCTCAGATCCTTAACATCTACTGGGTTTCTTTTGCCATATAAGGTACACATTTATAGATTCTGGGCATTAGGATATTGACATCTCTAGGGGGCTATTATTCTGCCTATCATGCATACGAAATATTAAAGTTCTGAGCACTCTCTACTCAGCTCACAGAATGGTGGCAGCCAGGTTTACTTCCTTTAGGCAGGAAATTATAAGATTTTTCTCTGGAGAGTCTGACTAATCCCAAAGAAGAGGAACAAAAGATACTGACAAAGGGATTTATTGGTGAAAGATCAAACCAGATGATGAGTCCCCAATTCAAGTGTACATAGCCACCAATGAGCTTTTTAGTGAGTGCCCCTTTCTTAAATACAAGCAGGTAATCAAGGGTCACCAGACATAAAAATTCAGTGATTGAGTGAGTGAACAGGAGGAAAGGAAATTGGAAGGAAAAGACTATACAGAGAGCTTAAGGTATATTTTATAAAATTATATGTATATAACTTATTTCCATACATAATATATATTTTAAAATTATATGTGTAATATGCATACAATTAATATCTTCACAAATATGAAATGTCCATGAAGCAAAATCAGAATACTATTTTTTTTAGAAAAAGCAACACAGAGCAAGAATAAGCTTTTAGAAATTTAGACTTTAAAATATGTATCAAAAGAATCAATACTGACTTAAAAAAAAACAATAGATTTGGAGAATATAATTGTGTAAATAGCCCAGATAGCAGAGCAAAAGAACAGAAATGAAAAAATGAGAATATATAAGAAAACTCAGATGATCAATCCAAGAACCATTTCAATACCTAAGAGAAACTCTAGAGAAAGAGAATAGAGGAAAAAGATGGGATGAAATCATCAACAAATAAATCATTAAAATTCCCCCAAATCAAAAGACCTAAGTTTCCAGTTTGAAAGAACCAACACAATACTTAGAACAATACATGAAAACAGAACAATACCTATGAAATCTTAGAACACTACAAAGAAAAGGTCCTATTGGCACGGAGAAGAGAGTAAAGTCACATACAAAGAGTCAGGTGTCACAATGACTTTCAGAGTCACAACAACAATCCTGTAAAAAATTGGTATAGATGATTTTATTTACAAAGCAGAAATAGAGACACAGATGCAGGAATATGTATGGATACCAAGGGGAAAAGGCAGGAGGATGGGATGAACTGGTAGACTGGGATTGACATATAAACATTTCACAGTAGCAGTGTTAGTCACTAGTCATTTCCGACTCTTTGTGACCCCATGGACTGTAGCCCCCAGGCTCCTCTGTCCATGGGATTCTCCAGGCAAGAATACTGGAGTGGGTTGCCATTCTCTTCTCCAGAGAAACACTTGATACTATGTATAAAATAGGTAACTAATGAGAACCTACTGTGCTGCACAGGCAACTCTACTCAATGCTCTGTGGTGACCTAAATGGGAAGGAAATTTTTAGAAAGAGGGGATATACTTCAGCAATACCTGAACCGTGAACTCCCTGATGTTCAAGCTGGTTTTAGAAAAGGCAGAGGAACCAGAGATCAAACTGCCAACATCCACTGGATCATTGAAAAAGCAAGAGAGTTCCAGAAAAACATCTATTTCTGCTTTATTGACTATGCTAAAGCCTTTGACTGTGTGGATCACAATAAACTGTGGAAAATTCTGAAAGAGATGGGAATACCAGACCACCTGACCTGCCTCTTGAGAAATCTATATGCAGGTCAGGAAGCAACAGTTAGAACTGGACATGGAACAACAGACTGGTTCCAAATAGGAAAAGAAGTACTTCAAGGCTGTATACTGTCACCCTGCTTATTTAACTTCTATGCAGAGTACATCATGAGAAACGATGGACTGGAAGAAACATAAGCTGGAATCAAGATTGCAGGGAGAAATATCAATAACCTCAGATATGCAGATGACACCACCCTTATGGCAGAAAGTGAAGAGGAGCTAAAAAGCCTCTTGTTGAAAGTGAGACAGGAGAGTGAAAAAGTTGGCTTAAAGCTCAACATTCAGAAAACGAAGATCATGGCATCTGGTCCCATCGCTTCATGGGAAATAGATGGGGAAACAGTGGAAACAGTGTCAGACTTTATTTTGGGGGGCTCCAAAATCACTGCAGATGGTGACTGCAGCCATGAAATTAAAAGACGCTTACTCCTTGGAAGAAAAGTTACGACCAACCTAGATAGCATATTCAAAAGCAGAGACATTACTTTGCCGACTGAGGTCCATCTAGTCAAGGCTATGATTTTTCCTGTGGTCATGTATGGATGTGAGAGTTGGACTGTGAAGAAGGCTGAGCGCCAAAGAATTGATGCTTTTGAACTGTGGTGTTGGAGAAGACTCTTGAGAGTCCCTTGGACTGCAAGGAGATCCAACCAGTCCATTCTGAAGGAGATCAGCCCTGGGATTTCTTTGGAAGGAATGATGCTAAAGCTGAAACTCCAGTACTTTGGCCACCTCATGCGAAGAGTTGACTCATTGGAGAAGACGCTGATGCTGGGAGGGATTGGGGGCAGGAGGAGAAGGGGACGACCGAGGATGAGATGGCTGGATGGCATCACGGACTCGATTCGATGGACGTGAGTCTGAGTGAACTCTGGGAGCTGTTGATGGACAGGGAGGCCTGGCGTGCTGCGATTCATGGGGTTGCAAAGAGTTGGACACGACTGAGTGACTGAAATGAACTGAACTGAACTGATGTAGATGCATAGCTGATTCACTTTGCTGTACAGCAGAAACTAAAACAACATTGTAAAGCAACTATATTCCAATAAAAATTTTTAAAATAAGAAATCAAAGGAGCAATGCTTTTAATACTCTGAAAAGATTTCCAATCTAAAACTATGTGCTAATATAAAGTATTGATTAAATCTAATGACATAATAAAAACATTTCCAACTGTAAACTCTCAAAATATGTATCCCATATACACCCAGTCTCAGGATGCCTCTAAAGGAGATGCTTTACCAAAAAAAGCTGGTAAACTAAGGAACTAAGAAACAGGGGCACCAACTCAAAAAGAGATGAAGGCAACCTCTAGGAAAATGGTGAGAGGATAGCCCAGAATGACCACAGTACACCAATGGAAGAGAAAAATCAGTTCACAATGGGGGAGGTCCCTGAAGAAATGCTAGAAAAGAAGTCTCCAAAAAGATGGAACTAAAAGCAATGAATATCTCAAGTAACTGAATATTTTGAAATAACATTTAGATCATTTGAAGAAAGTTTGGGGATTGACTGGCACCTAATACGAGGAGAACTAAGAAAACAAAATAAAACGATGACACAATTATTAAGTCCAGAGGAAACAAAAAGTTGAGCAGTAAAAGAAAAGTGATCAAAATATATTACATGGTTACAGTGATGTGAATACTGAATATTGGTGTAATCAAGCTTCTAATATAATGATTTTGGGAAGATGGGGGAATGAAAAATGTACATGTATTGGTGGTAGTAGTTGAAGGGGTCAGAGAAATCTATGAAAGGAACCTAAATTCTTCCACAGTTTCAAACCACTAGCACCTAAACATAAATATAAAGAGGTATTAACATTTTAAAAAGAGGTATTCAAAATAGATGTATAAATATAAAGAGGTAGAACTAAATGCCTGGTACTTGGTTATAGGCCAGAATACTGGAGTGGGTAGCCTTTCCCTTCTCCAGGGGATCTTCCCAACCCAGGGATCAAACCCATGTCTCCCGCATTGCAGGCAGATTCTTTACCAGCTGAGCCACAAGGGAAGCCCAAGAATACTAGAATGGGTAGCCTATGCCTTCTCCAGAATATCTTCCCAACCCAGAAATTGAACTGGGGTCTCCTGCATTGCAGGCAGATTCTCTACCAACTGAGTTATCAGAAAAGCCCTGGTTATATGGAGGTTAACACAAAAGATGGCTGTGAGTTGGATGCTGTTACTTCTGGGGACCCAGAAAAAAGGCAGAGAAAGGAGCAAGGAGGAGATTGCAATTATTTTTTTCTAGAAAAGTCTTATAGGACTATTTGGTTCCTTAAACCACATGAATATATATATATATATATATATATATGAATTTGGAAAAGGAAAAACTAAATTTAAAAATAAATTTTTTCTGCCACAGTGTCAAACACCCATGATTGAAGGACAATTCTCATGCTCCTGACCAATGACAGACTTCTTTTCTTTTTTCTTTTTCCTGATCTCATTTCCTTTTTTCTTTTTTAATTTTTATTTTTACTTTATTTTACTTTACAATACTGTATTGGTTTTGCCATACATTGACAGGAATCTGCCACGGGTGTACATGAGTTCCCAATCCTGAACCCCCCTCCCACCACCCACCCCATATCATCTCTCTGGATCATCCCCATGCACCAGCCCCAAGCGTCCTGTATCCTGAATCAAACATAGACTGGTGATTCATTTCTTACATGATAGTATACATGTTTCAGTGCCATTCTCCCAAATCATCCCACCCTCTCCCTCTCCCTCAGAGTCCAAAAGTCCATTCTATACATCTGTGTCTCTTTTGCTGTCTCACATACAGGGTTATCATTACCATCTTTCTAAATTCCATATATATGTGTTAGTATACTATATTGGTGTTTTTCTTTCTGGCTTACTTCACTCTGTATAATTGGCTCCAGTTTCATCCATCTCATTAGAACTGATTCAAATATATTCCTTTTAATGGCTGAGTAATATTCCATTGTGTATATGTACCACAGCTTTCTTATCCATTCATCTGCTGATGGACATCTAGGTTGTTTCCATGTCCTGGCTGTTATAAACAGTGCTGCAATGAACATTGGAGTACATGTGTCTTTTTCAGTTCTGGTTTCCTCGGTGTGTATGCCCAGCAGTGGGATTGCTGGGTCATAAGGCAATTCTATTTGCAATTTTTTAAGGAATCTCCACATTGTTCTCCACAGTGGCTGTACTAGTTTGCATTCCCACCAACAGTGTAAGAGGGTTCCCTTTTCTCTACACCCTCTCCAGCATTTATTGCTTGCAGACTTTTGGATCGCAGCCATTCTGACTNGTTCCGTTCTTCTTTCTCAAGATTGCTTTGGCTATTCGAGGTTTTTTGTATTTCCATACAAATCTTGAAATTATTTGTTCTAGTTCTGTGAAAAATACCGCTGGTAGCTTGATAGGGACTGCATTGAATCTGTAGATTGCTTTGGGTAGTACACTCATTTTCACTATATTGATTCTTCCTATCCATGAAATGACAGACTTCTTATTGAGTTATATTGCTTAACAAGCATCCAGTATCTTATTTCTTGGATCTAACTGTTCTTTGCATAAAAATGTATGGAAATAAAGGTGTGAGCAAGACAGATTCACTGGGTTCAGAGTGCAATAAAAACCTCTGAACGACTAAAGATCTGCTCTTCATAAAGCTGTCTAATCTATTGAAAGGTCTTTTATGTTCTTGTCCTTCACCTTCATTCAAAACACTCCTTCACATTTCCAAACAAGAATGCAATCTTGTGCATGATGCCTAATGATGGAACTTTATTCTTCAGGATTCTAAGGTAACATATGGTCAGTGTTAACAGTAAATATACACTCCTTTTCTCCCCGTTCTTATGTGTACCACCATTTTCCCCAAAATTTTGGGTGAGCTGTAAGGTCTTGTTCCTACCTTTTTTCCCCCAATATATTTAATTAGCACTCAGTCTCTGACAAAAGGGCTTCCCTGGTGGCTCAGAGGTTAAAGCATCTGCGGGAGACCTGGCTTCAATCCCTGGGTCTGGAAGATCCCCTGAAGAAGGAAATGGCACCCACTCCAGTATCTTGCCTGAAGAATCCCATGGATGGAGTAGCCTCGTAGGCTACAGTCCATGGGGTCACACAGAGTCGGAGACAACTGAGTGACTCTGACAAAGCTATTTCATGTAGAAAAGTAAGTGAAGGGCTTTCAGTCATCTCGAAAGAGGAGATTTGAAAGTATCCACTGAGCCAAAAGAGATCTGAAAGAGAAGGAAGAGACAGAACGGAGTGCTTTTGGCTGAGAGTTCCAGTGGGTATGGGGGCAGGCAGCTCCAGGGGCCCCAGGTTTCTGCTATGTAGCTTCTCCCACCTCGAATCTGGCAGACTGCTTCATCTTGCTTGGTAGTTTAGAATAGTTAAGGTGAAAATTCAGTTCTCCAGATTGGATAGAACCAGGCTAATGCAACTAGGGCCGAAAAGGTTGTGGAAGCAATCTTGGCAGGAAAGACAGTGGCAACAATACCCCTGGGAGGACTGGGCATTGCCAAATGGGTCACCTCTAATTGCTACTAAGGGAATTATCCACTTGAACTGGGGCCCTGCATTTTCCTCTCCCTTTCTTCCTGGATCTTCCCATGTGTCTCTGCCACATCCTCTTTTCTCATTTCTTCTCCTGTGCACAGTCTCACCCCAAGCTCCAGTACTATCCTTTATGTCACTCTCTTCTTCTCCTTTCACTCATGTCTGGCTCTCTCAACTGCTCAAAGCATGGATTTTGGAATTAATCAGATAATCCTAGAGATGTGCTTTAAAAAGAGGGACTTCCCTGGGGGCTCAGATGGTAAAAGCGTCTGCCTGCAGTGCAGAAGACCAGGGTTTGATCCCCGGGTCAGGAAGGTCTGGAGAAGAAAATGGCAACCCACTCCAGTACTCTTGCCTTGAAAATCCCATGGATGGAGGAGCCTGGTAGGCTACAGTCCATGGGGTGGCAAAGAGTCGGACATGGCTGAACGACTTCACTTTCGCAAGGCTTAGCTCTCTCATCTCTCTTGGTATATATTTTCAAAGGGTTGTTATGAATGAAGAGTGAAGCAATGTGTGCAGGTGGGACTACCTGGAACAGCTTCTTCAAAACTTTTTGGAGCAAGGCAGAATTTCTGTCCATCCATTTGCCATATACACATATATCTCTACACATATCTGCTTCCCTGGAGGCTCAGTCAGTACAGAATCTGCCTGCAAAGCAGGAGATTCGGGTTAGATCCCTAGGTTGGGAGGATCCCCGGGAGAAGGAAATGGCAACCCACTCCAGGATTTTTGCCTGGGAAATCCCATGAACAGAAGAGCCTGGTGGACTACAGTCTGTGAAGTTGAAAGAGTTGGACATGACTGAGCGACTAAACCACCTACAGATACCCAGGTATATACATCCATATGTATACATGCATGCCTAAACCTATGGCAATATGTCAGAGCACAGATTGCACAGAAGACACTCAGAGTTAGCTTCCCCACCCTCCTCCCCTCCAGTCCTATGACACTGCCGTCACCTAGCTACCCTGTGAGCTCTGGGGAAATTTTCTCATTGTTCCTCAAAGTTCTTTCCTTTTCCTTTCACTTATTACCTTATTCTTATCCCTGGTTTTCTTCTTACTTCTCCTTGTTGCACTCCAATTTTTATCTTTTAATATCAGAAAGTTTCAGAATTTAGGCCATGGTCATGGCCCATTGATAGTTTTAGAGGTCCTTGCTCCTCACAGTGTGGTCCATACAGAACAGCAACATTGACCGGGGACTTGCTAGAAATGCAGGCTCTTGGACCCCATTCCAGACCTACTGCCTCAGAATCTTCATGTTTACAAAATCCACAGTTGGTTTGTGCTCGTGGTTGAGGAAAAGTCTTCTAGAGCACCTCTAGGTGTCTGCCCACTGAGACCAAATCTAGCAAGATGGAAGTGAAGACTCTTGGAATCTACAAGTCCTACAAGAGGTTTAGTGACTAAACCTCCAGACATTTTGAATAACCTGATAATGAATGAGAAAATAATTACTACTCAAACCACATACTATGATTATTTTGATTCAGTGTAAGATGAAGTCAAGGGCTACTCTGAAGACCTAAAAAGAAATGTCTGTAGTTAGGATACTGAAATCAGTCATTCAGATATTCTGCTTGAAACAGTGAATGATTTCCTCTCTGATGCATTTCTCTCTTCTGTTTTAATAATATTTCTGAAATCTGAGTAACGGAAATTTTTGTTTAGAAAATATTTTGGCTTGGGTTTATTAAATGTCCCACATGTTAAAATGCTTATTTCTGCAAAGCAAAAATTTAGCCTGAAAGCATAAACTACATCAAAATCATTTTGTCAGAGTTCAAAGATTTTTCAACAAGAATTTAAAACATCTAAAGTTACAGCTATAAAAATATCTTGTAGAAAAAAGATAAATTATGGCAGGTGATCTTAATCTCTGCATGGAACCTCAGAAAGAAGAGATGTAGAAGGTCTGAATCACAATCCTGATTTTAAATAAAGCTTCAAGTCTATAAACATTAAATAATTATAAGATAGTTTGAACAAGTGACAACTTACAGCCCCAAAAGAAAAAGGAATCTGTGCCAATTCACAATGAAACTATAGACATAAGACATTCTGTACTCATCTCTAGCTATCTATGGAGGAACTCTGTAAAAATGCAAAAGCCATGAACTGAATAACAAATTACCCACCAAAATATTTTTTTAAAATATGTCTTTATAAAAAGAGTATTTTTCACAGAACTAGAACAAATAATTTCAAGATTTATATGGAAATACAAAAAACCTCGAATAGCCAAAGCAATCTTGAGAAAGAAGAATGGAGCTGGAGGAATCAACTTGCCTGACTTCAAGCTCTACTACAAAGCCACAGTCATCAAGACAGTATGGTACTGGCACAAAGACAGAAATATAGATCAATGGAACAAAATAGAAAGCCCAGAGATAAACCCACACACCTATGGACATCTTATCTTTGATAAAGGAGGCAAAAATATACAATGGAGTAAAG
>SJYQ01000977.1:40677-65715 GCA_006410935.1 Redunca redunca
AATAGAAAGAGACACATGTACCCCAATGTTCGTCGCAGCACTGTTTATAATAGCCAGAACATGGAAACAACCTAGATGTCCATCAGCAGATGAATGGCTAAGAAAGCTTTGGTACATATACACAATGGAGTATTACTCAGCCATTAAAAAGAATACATTTGAATCAGTTCTAAGGAGATGGATGGAACTGGAGCCGATTATACAGAGTGAAGCAAGCCAGAAAGAAAAACACCAATACAGTATACTAACGCATATATATGGAATTTAGAAAGATGGGGATGATGACCCTGTATGCGAGACAACAAAAGAGACTCAGATCTATAGAGTGAACTTTTGGACTCTGGGGGAGAGAGAGAGGGAGAGGGTGGGATGAGATGGGAGAATGGCATTGAAACATGTAATAAATAAATAAATAAATAAATAAATAGATTAACAAAAAAAAAAAATTAAAAAAAAATAAAATATGTCTTTATAAAAAGAGATGGTGAAGCCACAGTCATTTTAACTATGATGGGACACTCTTGATTCTTCTTTATCAGATGCTTTGTACTGACTGACTTGAAGGTAAAATAATCAGGAACCCTGAGGGAAACAGGCGGTTCATACCAGAAATTGCCAAGCTGAACCTCACAGAGCACCAGCTCAACTTGAGACACAAGAGAAATGGATGCTACTGGAACAATTCCAGCCTGGTCGTCCCTGCTTAAGTTATAATCAATTGTGTGCTATGAATGCAAGCATGTTGTAATAAATACAGTATATGAAGTAAAAGGGAGCTTCCCTGATGGCTCAGTTGGTAAAGAATGCACTGCAATGCAGGAAACCCAGGTTTGATCCCTGGGTGGGGAAGATCCTCTGGAGAAGGAAATGGCTACCTCCTCCAATATTCTTGCCTGGAGAATTCATCAATAGAGGAGACTGGTGGGCTACAGTCCACCGGGGTCACAAAGAGTCAGACATGACTAAACATCTGAGTATATTATTATATCAAGTAAAAGGAGAAAATACTGGCTCTTTTCAACACAGTTGTGAATTTTTTGAACTCTTCTAGATTTTTGTTGGAAATGGAGTTATAAACTGCCTACTCTAGCACTTTTTGATTCATTGTGAGCACACATTTGAGAAAAAAGAATAAAACAAAGGAAGCTATTCTTTTTCTCATCAATACCATGCTGATAAATGACTCATTTCCAGAATGGGGCATTCTAAAAAGGACATTGGAGAAGAAGATGAGAAAACTCTCTCTCAACCCACTGAAAACAACCATTACCACCAAGAACTTTATCTAATCCATCCCACTTTCTGAATTCATCTGCTTCTTATGCTGCTAATCTTCAAGAGATCCATTCATTGTAAATTCTAAAGACTTTAGACTCTTTTCTCCACTGGTTTGTGTTGTTGCTGTTGTTCAGTCACTAAGTCATGTTTGACTTTTTGCGACCCCATGGACTGCAGCACGCTAGGCTTTCCTGTCCTTCACTATCTCTCAGAGTTTGTTCAAACTCATGTCCATTGAGTTGGTGGTGCTATCTAACCATCTCATCCTCTGCCGCCCCCTTCTCCTTTTGCCTGGTTTGTATGTTGGTCTAAATCTAGACACAGATCAGTTTTGAAAAATCAAGACATAAAAATAAAGTATCTGATGTGAGCCAGAACCAAAAAGAACCAGAGGTTGTATCACACAGAGACCTTACTACCCTTCTGGAGGTAGGACCAAGGCCCTGAAACACCTCACCCCAACCTTAGCACCAAATCATTCTGCTTTGTTTATAATCCAGTTATATGGGACAGTGGGCTATGGCCAGTGACTTGGTTTCATTTGCACTTTAGAATATGGAGATTTGCAGCAGAAACAACTCAATTGAAGGGAAATTCTCATTTCTTAAAATCATTTACTTCACTAATGTCATTATAGGTCTTCCCTGGTAAAGGACTCATCTGCAGTGCAGAAGATGCAGGAAACACAAGACCCATCCCTGAGTTGGGAAGATCCCCTGGAGAAGGAAATGGCAAACCACTCCAGAATTCTTGCCTGGACAGAGGAGCTTGGCAGGCTACAGTCCATGGTCACAAAGAGTTGGACACGACTGAGCATGCATGCATAATGTCATTATAAATATGGAATTTCACAGATTTTAAGAAACAGAGAACATTCATTGAGTCATTTGATACAAAGCATCTGGCAATATCACTGTTGATCAAAATACAATGATGATGGAGGAAGCTGGCTTTATATTTTTGAGAGTTCTGTAATGGATCCCAAAAGACATGGTCATCATGTGCAGTGTGCTTTATACTGGGGAATGATCAGTGAGTTGAACAGTTTCACAAAGACCTTCTTGTTTTCCAACAGATGTTTTCAACAGCCTACACAGCATACTCCATTAAATTTTACTATTGTTTCACTGTCAAAACATGACTGTTTGAATTATTTCTTTTTCTTTCTTCTTAAAACAGTACCATATGGCATGCCTATGCATATCATGACTATTTTTTAACCTTTTGCCTTTTGAAATATTTAGCTTTACATGACCTAAAAGTTAGACCTTGCTGATCTCCCATGGTGCTTCTTTTATGCATATGTGTAATGTGAAAATGTATGTTTGCATCACACTTCACCTGTTAGAAAACATCTTTAAATATATTAATCTTTGGTGACTAAGTAAATGACTACTGGTGGCAGAAAGTGTGTTTTAAAAACCTAAACTTTGCCAAAAACCAGGCTGAATTAAAATTCTATCTCCTCAACTAACTGTGTGAGCTAAGGCAGGTCATTTGACCCTCTGAGCCCAAATTTACTCATCTGTAATTAAATAGGGACAGTAAGACTTGACAAAGTTGTAAGGATTAAATGAGGTAATATAGGTAAAATGCTAAGCCCAGTACCTGGCATGTGAGAAATGCTCAGTAAACTGCAGCTCTTACATGATATAATCCTCAAGAGGTAAAGTTAGTAGACCCTTGGATCATGACAGAACTAAGGTTTCAGAATTCCAAAATGTACCCAAGGTCACACAGGTAGTACTCAGAAATCTTGGACTAAAACATATGAGTGTGTGTGTGTACTAAGCCACTTCAGTCGTGTCCGACTCTTTGCAACCCTGTGGACCGTAGCCCACCAGGCTCCTCTATCCACAGCAGGAATCCTGCTCCAGGAAGGAATACTGGAGTGGGTTGCCATGTCCTCCTCCAGGGAATCTTTCTGACCCAGGGATTGAATTTGAGTCTCTTATGTCTCCTGCATTGGCAGGCAAGTTCTTTACTACTAGCATCACCCAGGAAGCCCCAAAATACATGAGAGCCGACTCCAGAGCTCATGGGTTTTCCTCTAAGGAAGGCTCCCTCTTGGCCTAGTTAAATGTCCACTTCATGGTTTTTCTTTGATGCTGTGATGCCCCTGTGCTGCACTGGCCCTCCTGCTTCCGTGGTCTATGTGAGACGGGTCGATCTGTCAGCCCAGACTGTGTATCTTCCTGAACTTCTGTTTTGCCGTCTGTAAACATGCAAGATGCTTCACTTACTCTTACCATTTTCTGTTTGTATTCTGACTTTTCAAAGGTTTGTTCGAGAATATGGGCAGGCAAATGGCATGGTGAGCCCAGCAATTTAAAACCTCCATGTCAATACTTTATTTTCAGCCGCTGGCAAAAATGACTCAGAAGAATGCATTGCTTTTGGCAAAACATACCCAATTTCTCCATAATTTGAAGGTGCTATTTTATCTATAAATATGACATAGAGAATATAGACTAAGTCTGCTTTTGTGATCAGGATACCTGTCATCTTCAGTGACGTGAATATGTTTGTCAGCAGCAAATGTGCACCCTCCGGATTGACAGTGCTGGAAGGGGCTGTTGGCCCTTCCTCTCCACCCTTCCTTCCTTTCTGCCCATGGGGTAATAAAGATGCAGAACGTGTCCTGCGATGTTCCTAGTCCACTCAGTGCCATTTGGAAATACATATTGCATTTGACAGCATTTATAAATCACATATTTTCCCCTCAGAATAACTTGCAGTGTGAAAATGCTTCCATATGTTAGAAGTGGGTCTCTCCATTTTACTGAGGGAGGAGGGAATGGAAATATAGTCTGGGTTTCAAGCCATGTTGAAGATAAGTATTGTACAGGTTTAAAATGACGTCTGTTAATTTTAAGTAATTCTCTAGTGTTCTCTGCACTGCTAAAATTGAATAGGTGATTTTGACACAAAATACCATATTAGTAGTAATTACATCACTCTTCACAAAGACTATTAATAAGTCAACATGGCTGAAATGCCACTGCATAGATTGAATCCAGATAAACTGAAGCTGTTCCTCTTCAGTACAGAAGCACCCTATTTTTAAATTCCCTCATGGACTCCAGGACTGGATAGAGAGGCTTGACTGCTACTTCTTACAAAAATTCCCAAACTCTTTTCCTTAAAGGTACGTCTCTTTGCCCTGAGCCTTTGAGCTAGCAGGAGAAAAGGCTCGTTGTTTTCCCATTTCACAGGAATAAATGGATCTTATTCCACTGAGAACAAGACCTTGGAGGCCTAACAAGAAAAAAGGAGCAGAGCTGCCACCCAGCCTGCTCACAAACCTGGACGTCTCCAACCCCATTCTCCTCCTGGGAACTGGCAGAAGCATTCACCTTCACCTTCCGCTGGTGAGAACTGAAGTGCCCTGTGAGCCCTCCGGCACAGAAATGGAGCAGGGATACTGGGCTGCCTGTGGGTGGCTCAGCACTCAACGTATCACTGCACTGTATCAGAACTAGTTTGAGAGAGGTGAAGGCCAGGTAGCAATTTGTAAACCTTCCCAGAAACATTTGATCATTGTGCTAAAGAAGATCACAGGAGAAAAACCTCCCACTTTTCAAATGCATATGACTTGCAAAAGTCTTTAAAAAATACAACTGAGAACAATCCTTTACATGTATCCATTTTCTTTCCTTCAAGCTTTTATGATCATTGAGCTATTATGACAAGTCAAGATAAAAGGATCAGATGAAATATTATAATTATGTGACATCTTTTTTTAAAGTATTTTTATGGTGGGAAAATATACATAGCATAAATTTTACCATCTTAGTCATTTTAAATACAGTTCAGTGGCATTAGGTATTTTCAAAATATATTATTATCACCACCATACATCTCAAGAAATTTTTCAGCACCCCCAAATTGAGATTCCATATCTGTTAAATGCAAAGTCCCTATTCCACTGCCCCCACCAGCCCTTGGTAACCATTGTTCTACTATCTGATTCTGTGGACTGACTACACTAGGTACCTCATATAATTGGAGTCATGCAAGCAAGGTAACGAACTATATCTTGAGCTTCAGCCTTAAAATGTGAGAAATGTGCACAATTATAGAAAGAAGCTTGCTGCATCTATTATGGGCTTTTTTGGTAAAATTTGTTTTCTCTTTTTCTTTCCTTATCTTTAAGTTTGTTCTCCACAAATCCCTCTAAACCCACTTTGCTTCTCTCCACTATCAAAACAATCACTTCTACTAATTAATTTTAGCTTACTCAATTTTCAAAAAGAAAAATGGCACATAATGCCTAAGATTGAGAATAAAGGTCCTTATAACAAAGTTGGTCTTGTGGAACAAACAGAACCTTACAGTCTGTGGCGCTGGCATATGTCTTATCCACTCTTGGCTTATAAAAACACACGTGCACAAATCTTTATCTGCAATTTCAACTCTCTGCAGACAACTAAAGTTTAGCCAATTATTCCCTTTTTAGACAATTATTCTTGGTTAATATATAGAAATACTGACTTTAATCCTGTTATCCTGTGACCTCGTGAACTCATTTATTCTAGTATTTTGTGGGGTAGAGGTAGATTCCCAAGTATTTTTCTACATGGACTATCACTTGTCTGTGAACAAAAAATGTTTTATCTCTTTCTTTCCAAGATGTAAGCCTTTGTTTTCTTTTTAGCTTAATACACTCTCTAGGACCTTCAATATGATGCTGAGTAGAAGGGATTACAATGGGTATCTTTGTTTTCTTCTGGTCTTAGCAAGAGGGTGTTCAGCCTTTCTCTCAAAAGTATGATGTTAGCTGTTGGTTTTTGTAAAGTTCTTTATTTGGTTGAGGAAGTTCCTTTCCATTCCAAATCCTTTTAAAATTTTTACATGGGTTGATGTTGAATTTTGATTATGTTTTTTCTGCATCTTTTTGGCACAGTGTTGTTTATTGGAGAAGGAAATGGCAACACACTCCAGTATTCTTGCCTAGAGAATCCCATGGACGGAAAGGCTTGGTGGGCTACAGTCCTTCCTTCTAATATCTGAAGGACCTATAAGGACACTCCATATCATTCCCAATATGTTTTTGTCTCTTTTTTATTGATAAATCTAGTTAGGATTTTATTAGCTATATTAATATTTTAAAAGAAATAACTTTTGGGAAGTGGAATATTTCCCCTTAACTTTGGTTTTAGGAGTAGAAAAATAAGGTTTTCTTGTTTGTTTATTTTTACTTACTTTTTTTTTTAAGTCTCACTTCAGAAATGTAATTAGGGATGGCCTCAAAAACTCACAATTTTTTTTAAAAATTGTGGTAAAATACACATACCATAAAATGTACCATCTTAACTGGTTTTAAGTATACAGTACAGTAGTTTTAACTTTTTTCACATTGTTGTATAATGAATCTCCATAATTCTTTCACCTTGAAAAGCTGAGACTGTCCTTAATAATGATCAGTTCAGTTCAGTTCAGTTCAGTGACTTCCCGCTAACCCATCCTCCTGCCACTGCCCAAGCCTCTGGCAATTCCTGTTCTACTTTATGTCTTTATGAATTTAAACAACTCTACAAATCTCATATTAGTGGAATCATACAGTATTTGTCTTTTTGTGACTAGCTTATTTCATTTAGCATAATATCCTCAAGAATCATCTGTGTTGTAGCAAGTATCAGAATTTGCTTCCTTTTCAGTCTGAATAATAGTCCATAACATTATATAATAATACATAATAACAATAATTATCCACAATAATCCAACAACACAAGAGAAGACTCTACACATGGACATCACCAGATAGCCAATACGAAAATCAGATTTATTATATTCTTTGCAGGCAAAGATGGAGAAGCTCTATACAGTCAGCAAAAACAGGACCGGGAGCTGACTGTGGCTCAGATCATGAGCTCTTTACTGCCAATGAAGAAAGTAGGGAAAATCACTAGACCACTCAGGTATGGCCTAAATCAAATCCCTTATGATTATACAGTGGAAATGACAAACAGAGTCAAGGGATTAGATCTGACAGACAGAGTGCCTGAAGAACTATGAACAGAGGTTCATNAATCTATATGCAGGTCAGGAAGCAACAGTTAGAACTGGACATGGAACAACAGACTGGTTCCAAATAGGAAAAGCAGTACGTCAAGGCTGTATATTGTCACCCTGTTTATTTAACTTCTATGCAGAGTACATCATGAGAAATGCTGGACTGGAAGAAACACAAGCTGGAATCAAGTTTGCCGGGAGAAATATCAATAACCTCAGATACACAGATGACTCCATCCTTATGGCAGAAATCGAAGAAGAACTGAAAAGCCTCTTGATGAAAGTGAAAGAGGAGAGTGAAAAAGTTGGCTTAAAGCTCAACATTCAGAAAATGAAGATCATGGCAACCAGTCCCATCACTTCATGGCAAATAGATGGGGAAACAGTGGAAATAGTGACTGACTATTTTGGGGGGGTTCTAAAATCACTGCAGATGGTGACCGCAGCCATGAAATGAAAAGATACTTCTTACTTGGAAGAAGAGCTATGGCCAACCCGGACAACATGAAAAAACAGAGATATTACTTTGCCAACAAAGTCCTTCTAGTCAAAGCTATGGTTTTTCCAGTAGTCACGTATGGATGTGAGATTTGGGCCATAAAGAAAGCTAAGCACCAAATCTCTGATGGTTTTGAACTGTGGTGTTGGAGAAGACTCTTGAGAGTCCCTTTGACTGCAAGGAGATCCAACCAGTCCATCCTAAAGGAGATCAGTCTTGGGTGTTCATTGGGAGGACTGATGCTGAAGCTGAAACTCCAATACTTTGGCCACCTGATGTGAAGAACTGACTCATTGGGAAAGACCCTGATGCTGGGAAAGATCGGAGAAGGCAATGGCACCCCACTCCAGTACTCTTGCCTGGAAAATCCCATGGACGGAGGAGCCTGGTGGGCTGCAGTCCATGGGGTCACTAAGAGTCAGATACGACTGAACGACTTCACTTTCACTTTTCACTTTCATGCATTGGAGAAGGAAATGGCAACCCACTCCAGTGTTCTTGCCTGGAGACTCCCCAGGACGGGGGAGCCTGGTAGGCTGCTGTCTATGGGGTCGCACAGAGTCGGATACGACTGAAGTGACATAGCAGCAGCAGTAGCAACTGGGAAAGATTGAAGGTAGGAGGAGAAGGGGATGACAGAGGATGAGATGGTTGGATGCTATCACTATCTGGATGGACATGAATTTGAGTAAGCTCCAGGAGTCGGTGATGGACAGGAAAGCCTGGCATGCTACAGTCCATGGGGTTGCAAAGAGTTGGATATGATTGAGGAACTGAACTTAACTGAATAATCCACTTTATGTATTTTGTTTATCTGTTCATGTGTTGATGAACACATGGGCTGCCTATACCTTTTGGCTATTGTGTGAGCAAGTATCTGTTTGAGTCCCTGCTTTCCCATCTTTGACGTATATACCCAGAAGTAAAATTTCTGATTCATAGGGTAATTCTATTTTAAAATTTCAAAGAACTACCATACTATTTTCCACAGCAGATGCATGATTTTACTTTCCCACCAACAGAGCATAAGGATTCTAATTTCTCCACTCTTAACCACACTATTGTTTTCTGGTTTTTCTTTTTAATAATAGCCATCCTAATGTGTATTAGGTGGGAAAAATGAAGTTTAAGTCACTACATTTATTTTCTAAATCCTCACACATGTGCCATCTATTAGGAAGGCTTATTATGGAAAAGATTTATGTCCTGGGTGTGAGTTTGAACATGATAAATGAATAGAATATGAGTTTTCCCCTTCCTGATAATTTTTAAATGGTCTATATTTGTTTCTATTAATACCAGCCTGTGACTTTAAAGCTTTGCAGATAGAACAAAATTGTCTCTTTGAAGTGAAAAGAAAAATAGAAATGTATGTAGGTCTTCTGGAGACTGAGTTTAATAATGATCAATAATGTAATCAGCCATGCCCACATTATGAAATCCTATATAAAAACTCCAGACACCAAGCTCGGTGGAGCTTCCTGGTCGTTGAACTTACTGATGTCCTGGGAGAGTGGTGCACCCATTCCTGTGCTCTGTATTTTGAACTGTTATGTTGGAGAAGACTCTTAAGAGTCTGGACTCTTGGGAGTCTAGATTCCTGTGCTCTGGACTTTCCTAACTTTGCCCTATGTATCTCTTCATTTGGCCATTTATTTGTATCCTTTATAATAACATGGCAATCATGAGTACAGAGCTCTCCTGAGTTCTGCGAATTGTTCTAGCAAACTTTAAGACCTGAGAGGGTTGTGAGAAACCTTGAATGTGTAGTGGGCCAGGCAGAAATGTAAGTATCTTGGAGACACCTGAAAGTTGTAACCAGTATTTGAAGGGGGGCAGTCTTATGAGACTGAGCCCCCAACTCTTGATATTTTTGCTAACTCTGAATAGTGTTAAAATTGAACTAAATTGTAGGACACCCTGCTGGTGTCAAAAAAGTGGTATCAGAACATACAAAGAAAATCAGGAGGCATCCCAATGCCTCGTGGATCTGCAGAGGTTTTCTATGGACCAATGAAAAAAATTAAATATTGTAACACTAGGAATTATGGATTTTATAAGACAGCTACATAGAGCAAATAGTACATTGAACGTAGCTTTTAATAACCAGGTGACCTTGGAGAAATCACTTGACTTTGAAGATTCTCAGTTTCCATATCTTTAAAAATGAAGATAATGATGTTTTCTTGTAGCAGTTAATTTTGTGTCTGCTTGGCTGCACCACAATGCCAGATAGTTGGTCGGACGTTATTCCCGATGTTTCTGTGAGAGTGTTTTGAATGAGACTTACTTTTAAACTGGTGAACTTTGAGTAAAGCAGATTGCCCTCCATAATTTTGGTGGACCTCATCCAATCAGCTGAAAGCCTGACTAAAACAAAAGATTGACCTCTCCTGGGGAAGAGGGAATTCTGCCAGCAGACAACCTTTGGACTTCAAATGAAACATTGGTTGGATCCTCACATTGGTCTCCAACCTGCTGACCCACACAACAAACTTTTGACTTGCCAGCCTCCATAATTGTGTGAGTCAGTCCCTTAAAAATAACCTCGCTCCCTCTCTCTATATCTTTGTCTTTATCTATGTCTACATCTACAAAAGTACAAAGTGGAAATTGCTCAGTCGTGTTCAGCTCTTTGCGACCCCATGGACTATACGGTCCATAGAATTCTCCAGGCCAAAATACTGGAGTGGGTAGCCATTCCCTTCTCCAGGGTATCTTCCCAACCCAGGGATCAAAGCCAGGTCTTCCGCATTGCAGGCAGATTCTTCACCAAGGAGGCCCATCTGTATCTACATCTATACACAAATTTATTGATGGGGCTTCCCTGATGGCTCAGTTAGTAAAGACCTGCCTGCCGTGCAGGAGACCCTGCAATGCAGCAATCCTTGGGTCAAGAAGATCCCCTGGAGAAGAAAAGGCTACCCACCCCAGTATTCTGGCCTGGAGAATTCCACTCACAGATGAGCACTGTGGGCTACAGTCTATGATGTCTCAGCGTTGGACACAACTGAGCAGCTAACACACACACACACATATACAAATGTACACACACATATATACACATAGGGGCTTCCCCAGTGGCTGAGACAGTAAAGAATCTGCCTGTAATGTGGGAGACCTGGGTTCAATCCCTGGGTTGGGAAGATCCTCTGGAAGAGGGCAGCAACCCAGTCCAGTATTCTTGCCTGGAGAATCCACATGGACAGAGGAGCTTGGCAGGCCATAGTCCATGGAGTCGCAAAGAGTCAGACATGACTAAGTGACTAAGCACAGCACAGCATGTACACATAGAGTATGTATATATGTACGTGCTTTGAGGTTAACAAAGTAGTTTCACAGACATTATCTTATTTAATTCTCATAATAATCAGGTGAAGTAGTGTATTAGTCAAGGTTCTTCAGAGAAACAGTACAATAAGATGTATATGTACATGTGTACACACACATACGCATACATGCCTGCATGTATGCGTACATGCCTGCATGTACAGACACATTATACACATGTATACACATATGTTTATATATATACATGTGTGTATAATTAAATAATGTCTGTGATGCTACTCTGTGAACTTCAAAGCATTGTAAAACTTATTCCCTCTAGGACATGTAATGTGTACTGAACGTTGTGTTGAGTCTTTATATACATTTAAATTAATGTCTGCAAATGTGGTCTCAGATGGACGTTACAGACAGATGGATCTGAACTATCACAGAAGAACCGACAGCAGAAAGAGTAGTTTTCTGGACTTCCATTCTGGACTAGTATAGCACCTGTGTCCATACAGTGGAAATAAATTCTATGTGGACAGGAAAGCACGTGGCTTAGCTTAGTTCAGTGTACTTAGCCAGCAACTGGCACAGCGTTTTGCATAGTCATTGTCCAGATAACCGTTGAAGAATAGGTGGCTTTATTTATGTGATCACCGAAAAAAGCATATTTTGTGAGTGACTAGGTGGAAAGCATTAAATACCTCAGACTTAACATAAAGAACTATAGCCTCTAGCATGGAGGATTGGAAAGTGCATATGTGTTGAATCTGCTCATGCTGCAGAAGAGTTAAAGGTCCATTAATCCTAATGTGTATGCTGGAATCTTAGTCTGGCTGGGATAGGCCAAAGCCACTCACTCAGAATACCTCAGCGAATAAATCCACAGCCAGCCCTCACTCTGAAACAAATGGCTTTGCTTCCTTGGGCCTTTGCTGAACTTTGCTTGAGAACAAGGTACAAAGAAAGCTTGATGGAAAAGTCAGAACCATTACACTGAATAAATGCTTATAAACTCCAGAACTATAACTGGAAGGCAAACTCTGCCCAGTGTCACTTGTCAACTCAGATCTCTAGATGACATTTCTTGTAGCAGTCAATGGCCAATCTGAATTGAGCTAGCTTGCTTCACAACTTTATGGATTGTGGTTTATGTGGGCAGATATTTTGAGACTCAGTTGTGGAAGAATATGGTTGCTTTCAAAATATTCTAGGCAAAAGCTTTGGTCTGAGAAATGAGACCAGACTTCTAATCTTGTTGATATTTTGGGAAGTATGTCATCACAGTGATATTTCCAGGCTGCTCTGGATATGGCCAGTAAGGGAAAGACCATCAAGACAGTCTGCCTTAAATTAAGACAACGGTGGGATACTATTTTCCACTTACAAAACTGGAAAAAACAACTTAAAAATAATACCCAGTATTACTGAGACTATATCTCTACACTGCTGAATAGAAGGCTATTTATCCTCCTCCAAAAAAAAAATGTTTAACAACATGCATATCATTTGACTCCAAAATTCCACTTCTGAAAATGTTTTCCAAGAGAATAATCTCATCTTAGCAACAATTTATCCATTGGTTTATGTTAAACAAGTGTTTCTTGTAATAGTGAAAAATTAGAAATCACTGAACTATCCAGCAGTAGTGAATTACCTGAAAGAATTTAACTATATTCATGTGAAGGAATAGTATGCAACTGTTAAAAATAAGGTTGTAAAAGAATATACGATGACATGGGAATTTGTTCATACTCAATTGTTGAGTTAAAAAATAGTTTGCAAACTCTATGTACAAAATAAGTCTATATTTGCTTTTAAAAATTAAGTAAAAGAATAATCTGTACATGTGCATAGAAGAGAGGCTACAAGACATACATTAAAATGTTAATAGCATCTGTTTAGGTGGTAATTTTTGTAGGTGATTTTTACCATCTCCTTTATGCTCCCCTTAGCAAGATTTCTGTAGTAAATATTACATCAACAATTGTGAGAGGTGGAAGGTAGCTTTCACCATTTCAAATAAAATGAATAGCAAACAAAAAAACCTAAAATGAATTAGAATTGTCCATTAATAGAGAAGCAAGTACATTTTATAGTGCTATGATTAAACCCTGACACATCCTAAGACTTTACATTCTAAGGCAGTTAGTTCAAAATGATTTATATGAGTCATGATGGTTCATAAGGGTCTTAAAATTTTTTGCTATTTTCACTTAATATGAAGTATTTTCTACCCACACTATGCTAAGCCTTGGACAGCATGAAGTCCAGGGACTGGAGCAGGGAGGTAGCTTGACACATTCACATGAATGCCAGGACACAGATGCCACTTTACAAATGGGAAGTTTCATCCCTTCAGACAACACACTTCATGCTACTGAAATCTGAAACTGGGTCTGTAGAAAAAGAAAGAGCTTGTAGCCAGATCCGTATTCAGGGTATTGAGAAGTTAGAAATATCTGGGGTAAATCCTTAACATCTGGATGGTGATGCCATCCATGACACCCAGCCTTTTCTACGACTGTCCTTGGTATCCCTGACAGAATGGACTGAGAGATCATCCTGTTTATTCATGTCAACCATCTGCTCCTAATTGATGCAACTGGCTGAGCAGTGGATCTGAAGTTTTAAGACTGATGGTGAAAATGGCTGCAAGGTAGATAGTTCAGTTTGAATGAGTGCCCATCTTGTGAAATGTGACACTTTCCTCTGACTGTCTCCATTTGTTCCAGAGCCATACGAGGGAAAGACCCAAGAATGTATTTATTTTGCCCATAAATGAATGAGCCAGAGATTTAGACAAGATTGGGCTCTAAATCCAAAAGGGTACCATTAGTGGTCGGACAAGGGAAAATGTCCAGATTAACTTTAAGCCATTCTTAGCAGATTCCCCCTGTAGCTGATTCAGCTTTGCCTAGATAGGTGTTTTGAATTACACAAAATCCAGAATACTCTAGAAAAATGACAGTGGCTAGAAATGTAACCACGTAAGTTTCAGAATGACAACTCCAAGGACTAGGCATTTTCTATGGTCTTCTGTAGCCCTTTAAAAACCAACAGTGAATCCAAGTAAACTCATCCTTAGGCATCACTGTTATGTCTATTCTCAGAGTTTAAAAATGAAAGTTTGCAAAACATTTCACAACAGAGATTCACAACAGATACTTCCCCAGCCCACCATCCTTCCAAGAATGCAAATGGACAGGAGGTCACAAAACACACCACCCGTTAGCTTGACTGACTCACCTTGATGTTGCTGTTCCTCAGGAAGCTTCAGTCTACAGGTGTGCAAACTGTTGAATAGGTGGCTACTGCCTTTTCTTTGTATGGTAGACATGATACTGGCAGTATGGCTGTGGCTCCAGGATAGCAGGGTATCCCTTCCCTCGGCCTGTCACCTCGAAGGGTGTTCACACGTTACCCAGAACTACAGAGGTACAAGCAGGTCCTGTCCTTGCCTGGAAAAACATTTACTTCTCTAATACATTTCCAAGTGCTTCCTAGTCATGACTCTTGAAATAAATATTTACCAACTTGTAGCTTCTCCTACACATGAAGATTAAAAGCACAATTAATTCTTCTTTTATTTCAAAGCACATTGAAACTTCCCCTCTTACAGTGTAAAATCCTGCAAAGTAACCCTTTTTCTAACAGATTATAGTTTTGCAATGATTGGCTCCTTCTGCTGATGTGAATCTAATGTCCTGAGTATTCGGAGATGACTGCAGAGTAACACATACACAAAGGAAAGAAAAAGCGCTACTGAGTTAAATCAAGTGATTTCTAAGCCTGGTCTGAGTTACCCTCCGTGACAGCTGAAAGTGAACAGTTCTTAAGGGAGGGTGGAAGAAGGAGGAGCCGAGTGGGCTAGGCTGATTAGCATAAAGAGGCAGGCGAAAAATGGCATTAGAGTTGCTTTGAATGATAGTGACCAAAGCAGGATTCTAAAAAGATACCCTGATATTGCAGTAATCACATATCTGACTTCTGCTGCTTTGTTTGTAATTAAAAGGAAAACTCAAAGCAGGAGTTTTTACCGCCTGGCTATTCACTTGTGTACGTGAAATCTAAGGGAACTGCTAATGAGCTCATGGAAATGTACTGCTAGAACTTGTAACTTCTGTAAACACCTCCGAGTCTTCAGAAGGGGCCAGCTTTAGAGCCGCCTGCTGCCAAAGCAATTATTTGGAATTCGGGAAGAAAAATAAACACAGAAAACATTATCTTTCCACAGATCTATCTCTGTTTCCCCTTAGATATTATTTTCAGGTCATAAGACAAAGCTATTTCCAGTGTTTTCTTGTGCTGAAATAGCACATTTACTGAAATGTTGGAAGTCATTTATATTATAGCATATAATAGCATATTTCATTACAGCTTGAAAACAAATCCTGAACACAGTTCATGGAACTTGGGAACTGCTAGCCCTGAAGTTTTAATGAATGCTGGTAGATCCTACCCTTCAAGACTCACAGGTCTTATATATTCAGAAATGAGGTTGTGGGCCAGGACAAAGGGGAAGGCAGAGATGTTTAGCCAGAGTCTGGAACCTACATCTTCCAGGGCACATTTGGAAACTGGTGCTAACAGCTAGGGTATCTAGTTGACACCGTAACTAGAAGTTTACCTCGTAGTCAGATCTTGGTGGGAATCCTCACTTTACTTTGAGGTACCTAAGAGCTCCCCAAGAGTACTCTGAGCTATGAAAGCTCTTATGGAATGCATGATTGCTCTTTCATAATTCTTATGATTTTTATCAAACTGCTTTTACTATATACATATATAATTTCAACATATAATTCATCTATTGCAGTTTTTTAAGTAACTCAGAGTGTAACAGCTTATAGAAGTGTTTAGCTACACTGAAAGAAAGGATTCCTGTTACTAGAGAACCATAGTTTCTGCTTTAAATGGCTGGTATTTATTTCCTGTTTCACAATGGTCATGGTAGGGGATTGAGGTATTGTTTTGCTGAGTTACATAAAGCTATTGATATTCTATCAGACTGTGGGTCTCACTAAACATATTATTATATAAGTAAATCAAATACCCCACAAAACTACAAGCAAGCCCTTGGGAAAAATTGATATTTTTAAAACTGTTTTATAATGAGAAATATTTTATCTACCTATCTATCTGAATAAGGAAAAAGAATATAGCATAATAAGTCCTATGCACTCATTGGTTAGAATTAGTCATTAGTAGCTTATGCATCGGAGAAGTCAATGGCACCCCACTCCAGTACTCTTGCCTGGAAAATCCCATGGACGGAGGAGCCTGGTGGGCTACAGTCCAGGGGGTCCCGAAGAGTCAGACATGACTGAGTGACTTCACTTTCACTTTTCACTTTCATGCATTGGAGAAGGAAATGGCAACCCACTCCAGTGTTTTTGCCTGGAGAATCCCAGGAACGGGGGAGCCTGGTGGGCTGCTGTCTATGGGGTCGCACAGCGTCGGCCACGACTGAAGCGACTTAGCAGCAGCAGAAGCAGCAGCTTATGTATAATCTTGTTGCAAATCTGTGTTTCATCACAACCCCTTTCCACCTCACTCCACCACTTGAAGCATCCCAGACATCACTGCATTCATACATATTTCAACATGTCTTCCTAAAATGTTAGGACTTTGAAAAACGGAACCATGATAAAAGTGTCACCCCTTTAATAATTAAGCATGATTCCTTCAGTTCAGTTCAGTTCAGTCACTCGGTCATGTCCGACTCTTTGCGACCTCATGAATTGCAGCACACCAGGCCTCCCTGTCCATCACCAACTCCCAGAGTACACTCAGACTCACGTCCATTGAGTCAGTGATGCCATCCAGCCATCTCATCCTCTGTTGTCCCCTTCTTCTTCTGCCCTCAATCCCTCCCAGCATCAGAGTCTTTTCCAGTGAGTCACCTCTTCACATGACGTGGCCAAAGTACTGGAGCTTCAGCTTTAGCATCATTCCTTTCAAAGAATGTCTAGGGCTGATCTCCTTTAGAATGGACTGGTTTGAGCTCCTTGCAGTCCAAGGGACTCTCAAGAGTCTTCTCCAACACCACAGTTCAAAAGCATCAATTCTTTGGCGCTCAGCCTTCTTCACAGTCCAACTCTCACATCCATACATGACCACAGGGAAAACCATAGCCTTGACTAGACGGACCTTAGTTGGCAAAGTAATGTCTCTGCTTTTGAATATGCTATCTAGGTTGGTCATAACTTTCCTTCCAAGGAGTAAGCGTCTTTTAATTTCATGGCTGCAGTCACCATCTGCAGTGGTTTTGGAGCCCCCCAAAATAAAGTCTGACACTATTTCCACTGTTTCCCCATCTATTTCCTATGAAGTGATGGGACCAGATGCCATGATCTTCGTTTTCTGAATGTTGAGCTTTAAGCCAACTTTTTCGCTCTCCTCTTTCACTTTCATCAAGAGGCTTTTTAGTTCCTCTTCACTTTCTGCCATAAGGGTGGTGTCATCTGCATATCTGAAGTTATTGAGATTCCTTAGTGTAATTAAATATCCAGGTATTATTTTGTTCAAATTGGGACCCAAAAGTCCACATATTGTATTTGGTTGCTATGTCTCTTAAATGTTTTTCATTCTGTAGGTTTCTCACTGGGAAATGTTGCTTGGAGACTAGGATTTACATTTATCCTAATGTAAGGTCTAGAGTTTCAACAAAGTCCCCTTGATGCCTCCATCATTCTTACTCATGAATGGATATAAAGCTGGAAGAAAGACAAGAAAAGGAATGCTCAGCTGACCATAAAGGCTATCAGCCAGCTTTCTAGCCCTAGAGCTTGTACTGTGTAACCTTGAACTTGGTTTCTCTATGTCCAACTGTCATGCATCATTGAGTGAGTCCTGGGCAGTGGCCCTGCAATTGAGTCAAGAGCATGCTCTTACACTGCGTGTTTAGTTACACTTCTGCTCCCAGAGGACTGTGTTTTGACTCTCCAGTTTCCATTGGAAATTAGCCAGTGTAGCTGAAAGGAGCATGTCATAGGAGTACATGAAATAACACCAGCTGTATCAGCCATATGCCCAGACACACCAGAAAGTTAGTAATTCATAATGGTCATGTTGTACTTTGCTTTTTGCTTATATAAAAAAAGCAAGAAGTCAGAATGCAAAAGGTGAAGTCTTGTTGGGTCAAGAAACAGGTGAATAATATTTGGCATTTTTGTGTGCAGATTGTTTAAAAATGAATTAGAATCCTCTGAAAGCCAAGCTTCTTCACTTATCAGCTCTCTCTGATGCCACAGTGGTGCCACCAGTTTCCTTGGTTTAGGTTCTTGCCTCCCATATCCTTTCTGCCTATCCTGTGGCTTTGTACTCCCAGAAGCACAGAGTAGAGTGGCATGTCACACTTATCAGACAGTTGATCTTATTGCTTTGGGGTGATACTGGAAAAATTGATATTTTATGATTAGAATTCTCAGAAAGCTATGAATTCTAATCATAAAATATCAGTTTTATAATCTAAGTGGTTCTCAGTTTACAGGAGAAATTTCCTTATTCTTCTTTCAATTGAACCAGGTTTAAAAAGCATCATACATTATACATTAGCTCACAAGTGAGTTACTTGTTTAATAATAATCTGCCTTGTTTCAAAAGTATGTATGATATCTAGTTGACAAGTTTACCTACTCTTTGAGGGTCTTTGGATCGTTCTGAAGCACAAGTATTATATAAATACAAAGCCATAGTATTCATCACTCTCATTGCCAGAGCTTAAGATTCAAGGCCTTTGATATTATAGAATGCAGACACAGAAAGCTATAAGACACAGAAAGCTTAGTGCAATTCAATCTGAACTAGTGTTAAGACTTTAGATTTTCTATGCTTTTAAATAACAGATCCTTGCTCCTTTATATCAACCAGTGGTAGTTTTTTTTTTTTTTTTAATAACTCTTCCTTCCACCAAAGATATTGTGTGGATGAGAATGTCAAGTTTCAGAATCTCACAATGGTTTATTTAACCTGTATATCCAAGAATCTGCCTGCAATGCAGGAGACCAGAGTTTGGTCCCTGGGTCAGGAAGATCCTCTGGAGAAGGGAATGGCAATCCACTCCAGTATTCTTGCCTAGAGAATCCATGGACAGAGACGCCTGGTGGGCTACAGTCCATGTGGTCGCAAAGAGTCGGACATGACTGAGTGACTAACACACACATCTAATGTACAATCAAGGCAGTATTTTGAAGCAGTTCAAAGTCGTGTTTCTCTAAGTTACTGCACGTCTTTAGCGCCAAGAAGCCCGCCCTTGTGATTGCTATTTGGAAAAACAAAAGAGAGGCAAATGGTTGTATTAGAGATTGTTATGCTTGAATACTTGCTCCAATCAATAGGTTCATGAGGCTACACTGGCATGGCACCAAATTGCTTACTTAAGTTGCTTGCTATTCTAAAATTGCTACTATTGAATGCCAGCATGTGAGTTTAGGTTATCAGAAATGTTGCCACACTCATAAACACTGCCTTGGTAATTCAAACTAATTTTGACCTTTCATGGATGAGTCTCAGATTTGACTGCCATAGGGCTCCCTCTGGAGGTCAGCAGAGTCCAAGGTCAATTAGTAAAACCCACCTTTGCCTCAGGATAAACCCATGTGTTTTTACTCAGTGACCACAAGAATGGGGTCTTTTATTTGTGAGCTGAGGGAATGATTACCTGTATCTGAGACTATAGGAAGGTTACCTGATTATGGATGTGATTTGGTCATTGTTGCATGTTGATATTTAATCTCTGTAACTTTATGTTTTTCTGTCTTTATTGAAGGCTTTTAGCCAAAATGAAACACAACAAAATAAAGCCACAGGTAGAAAAATACTGAGTTTTATTTTGTTTGTTTATTAAGTGGCAAGGAAGCTCAGAGGACAGTGGTTCTGGCTCCATGTTGCCCACCATTCTAGGTAACAGCACAAACTCCTACAGAGTCTGGATTCCACCTAAAAGTATTTGAAGAACACAGGCATCAGGGTCAGTGGGTTCTCAGAAGAACTGAACTCTTTGAAGGTAAATACTTATTAACTGGGATCATTTCCAAATCAAAGCAAACTAACTTGCATCTTTTGAATTTACATTTGCAAGAATACAATAATAAACAAACCATGCTTCTCATCCTCTCCCTCCCTCCTTTTTTTTCTTCATTCATTTTCTCTTTCTTTTTCTTTCTCAATTTTCCTTTCATTCATTTTTTTATGTTATGTGGGGTATAACATAATTTAATTAAAATGTTTTATATGTGGGATTTGTCTCAAAATAATTTAGATGAGAGATATGGGGGTAGAGATGAAATAAAATAGATCATAGATTGATAATCATTAAAACTCAGTGATGGGTACATGGGATTTATTGCACTTTCAAGCGTATTATTTTTTTTTACATTTCCACTATAAAAAGTTTTAAAGTATAATTACTGATGACTCTAATTGAAAAGGTACAATAAATAGGCAATGTGCTAAATATATTAGGATGTAGAAACTCTTCAAATTTTCCATTCAATCTTTTACTCCACATTTTATAAAACATACACAAATATAGGAAATGTTAATATTCATAATGTATTTATATGGCAGTACATGATACAATTTATAAACAATGGTAACCATACTGGGGTCCAGTCTCAAGTATCTGGGCCATGATCATCAAGAGACCTCTATGGCAGAGAAAGAAGGCGGCTGTTGCTGCTGCTAAGTCGCGTCAGTCGTGTCCAACTCTGTGGGACCCCATAGATGGCAGCCCACCAGGCTCTGCCGTCCCTGGGATTCTCCTGGGATGGCAAGAACACTGGAGTGGGTTGCCATTTCCTTCTCCATGCATGAAAGTGAAAAGTGAAAGTGAAGTCGCTTAGTCGAGTCCGACCCTCAGTGACCCCATGGACTGTAGCCTACCAGGCTCCTCCGTCCACGGGATTTTCCAGGCAAGAGTACTGGAGTGGGGTGCCATTGCCTTCTCCTGAAAGAAGGCCAGATTTATGTAAAAATGACACTCTCATTTAAAGAGAACTGAAGAGTCATTTTACTCATGACTTTTCAACTGTGTACTTCCCTTCTATACCAGTTTTTTATTTCTATTTCTAAAAATTCAGGTAGGTTGTGTCTTAGCTTTGGCTGCTAAAATAAAGCATAATAGACCAGTGGCTTAAACACAACAGAAATCTCTTGTCACAATTCTGGGAGCTAGTCTTCCAAGATCTTGGTGCTAGGATGTTTAGGGTCCAGTGAGTGTCCTCTTCCAGGTTGTAGACAACTGACTTCCCACTGTGTCCTCACATGGTGGGAAGAGGGTAAGAGGGCCCTTAGGGGTCTCTTTTATGAGGTCACCAGTCTCATTCATCCTGGAGGAGGCAGCCCATTCCAGAATTCTTGCCTGAAAAATCTCATAGACAGAGGATCCTCTTGGGCTACAGTCCATGGGAGTCACATGGACTCCCAAAAGAGTCCAAAAGAGTTGGACACAACTAGCGACTGAGCACACACAAAATCCCATTTATAAGGGCTCCTTCCTCATGACCTAATTGCTCCCCACAGGCCCTACTTCTATCACCGTCATATTGAGGGGATTACAGAATATGAACTTGGGAAAACACAAATATTCCTTCCATAACAGGTTGTATTTGCAACAATAGAAGAGAGTTTTCATCCAAATTCAGCTCCTCAGTGAGGCATTGAGGAAAATGTCTATGAGCTCTTTGTATTCCTACATGCATGACTTCAGAGGCCTGGCCACAGTATTCAGTGGATATTAACTAACTTCTTACTGTAGAACCCCAACCACTTCTTGCCTCCCACCAGAGAGAACCATGAATATGGAGCACAAAGACTGGCACCCCAGAGACGGCCGTGAATTTCATCGGAAGGATAATGAATTCATGAAATCACACTAGGGTCCCATCTGAGCCTAACTGCTAAGACTAACATCAACAGCAGAACCCAGAAGTCCTTGCCAAGTTTTTCTCTGATGACATCTTTTTAAAACCTGCATAATATCACGTTGGAAAGAAGTAGGGCTTCGTTCTTCTTGACTTTCCTCAGTGCAAGGAAATCTTTGTCAGCTCGGTGGCTGAGACAGCCAGCTTTTTGGCTGTGGGAATTTTCCAATTGCATGAGAGAGCTTCATTAGAAATCATCTCCACTCGCACCCTCCAGAGGAAAATAAAAAGAAATGATGACTCCAAACAACAGATATTTTTTTTCTTTTTATTTTCCTGACTCTATTTTCATGGGTTATTAACTTGTATGTTTAAAATTATGTCACTTTTTATGATTTATAAAAAATACTGTTTACAGTTACACAAAGCACACAAGATGCTAACTAAATATGATGGAAAGATGGAGATAGCTGCCCAGTCTGAACGCAAGAGGAGAAGCCCTGCTGGGAGCTGACTAATGATTTGTTTAGTCAGCATTTGGCAGCCCAGTGAAAGACAAACATAGCAGATACCAAGAGGAAATATCTGTACTACATGTCAGAGAGTCAGCCAGGCTTCCTATGACAGACAGCTTTATTTGAGGGAATTATCAATAGAATTATGAAATAAAGTGAAATATGTATATGTAAGAACTGTCTAAAAGCAATTAAGTAAATATATATGGCTTCCCCTTCTAAGTATCGTCATTTCCCCAATAACTCAGTGGTAAAGAATCTGCCTGCAGTGCAGGAGATGCGGGACACATGGGTTTGATCTCCCTGTCGGGAAGATTCCCTGGAGAAAGGCATGGCAGCCTACTCCAGTATTCTTGCCTGAAGAATTCCATGGACAGAGGAACCTGGTGGGCTACAGTCCATGGAGATGCAAAGAGGCAGACAGGAATGAGCACAAGCACACCCCTGCCAAAATTCCTTTGAAACAAACTATAAACCTTTGAGTTTCTAAGTAGGCAACCATTTAGTAGTTTAAAAAGGCCTGAATAGACCTTAAATTCCAAACGGCTGATAGACAATTAAGATATCTGAATTGTCTAGCAGAACATGGCAGAGATTTGGTTTCATATTTGATTCAAATGAAATATTCCATTTTGAAAAAGTCCTTGTGTGGTTTGAGAAGCTGCTTTTATAGGCTTTGGAGAGCACCTGGTATTATATTCTAGGCCAACACAAAGCATGGAAGTCATGAAAGAAGTGATCTTCCCCACCGCCCAATGTGATACAAAGCCTGGTCCACCACAGTCAGCTGGTGAACAAGCCTTGGATGGATTCATGATGGCATAGGAGGGCCCTCATAGACCTCCAGTGGCTGAAAGAACTCACCAAGCAAACAGCCCTGTAACAGAGCCTGTCCACACTTTTAAAGGAATTCAGTCTGCTGGGTTAGAGAATGGGCCATGGAGAACAGTAGCAGGAGACATGCATTCATTCAGAATCATTTTTTATCTCTTATGTCAGTAGTTCTCAATTCTGACTGCACCTTAGAATCCCCTGGGGAATTATAAAGCATTCTGGTGCTTGAGCCCTGCCCCCTGAAAATGTGAATAGATTGGTTTGGGGTGGAACTTGGGAGCAAATATTTTTCAAGAGCTCTCCAAAATGATTCTAATTAATAGCTAGGATTTTAAAACATGGTGCCAGACAGTGAACTCCTTGAGCGCGTGTTTACTACCAACACTCATCATCTATAGTAATGCCTGGTCCATGGCACATGATAAAAATTGCTGGGAAAAGTTAAACAGAATAAAAACATAGGATTCTCTTCTAACCTAAGATCAGTAGTGTTGCTGCCAGTTGTCCTTTATGTCTATGTCTACACCTTGATGAATACCTGTGGATCCCATAGCGGTCGTTAGTACAGTACCTTACCTAGACCTGGCAATGTGGGGCCCATACTTTGGAGGGACCTCCTCAGATTTTCTAAGTCTCTTCCAGTGCCTGTTATCGACCAGGAATGGCAGTACCTTCTTGGCGTGGTGCCCTGTGCCCAGAGCCGAACCTTGGTTTTTGCACTCTCTATTTTGCCTGTGTGCTCAACCAGATACCTCCAGGAGCTTCTAATCAGGAGAGAGGGGTTTGACAGACAGAAACTTCTACAATCCTGGTGTCCCCACAGATATTGAAGCAGATGAAAAGTACAATTTCTCAACCTTGTGTTTCAAAAGTGAGCATTAATATAATGCCACAGGGATAAAAAATTATATTCGGTTATTTTTGTCTTCAATCCTACAAAATAGATGCTTGGGTAAAGCAAAAATTCTCAACTTCTGATTTTTCAGAACAGAATTTGTATTTAAATGACACATGCTTTGTTATTAGGGTTTCTCTTCCAGTCCTTTTGGTTTCTGAATGTCTTCATTTGTGGTAAATACAGGGAAGATTTTTCCTGCTAGCTGCAAGATTGCAATATAGAGAACAGATTTTCCTAGGGAGTGTTAAGGGATCCTTTCACTTAAACAAATAGAAATAAAGTATCATGTTTAAAAGTATCCTTCCAGGAGTTTTATGGGAGGGTGGGTTTTTATAACATCAGAAGTGGTGATTGATTCAGAGCAGTCAACCAGTTGGGTTGACTTTTCAAAGTCATTTTAGGGAGCTAAAACTATCCATTTTTACCTTCCCTCTTATTACCACCAAAGAGAGGTAGTGGAGAAGTTGATAATCTGTTAATTGTGATGATAGCTTAAGAAGTCAATTCACAAAAGTAAAACATCAGTCTCACTTTTTTCCCTTTGCTACAACAAAACTCTCCCTGGGTCAGAGAACAGACATGAATACAGATGTATAGATAGACTGAATAAGAACCAAGCATGTGTGAGACAAAAAACTTTGGCAGGGGGCAGGGAGTATCAGAAGTCAATTAGATACCCTACTCCACCTAGAACAGTGGTCCCCACCCCTTTTGGCACCAGGGATCTGCCGGGAGCCAGCGTGAGGAACTCCGCCCATGGCAAAGGTCATGAGGAAGGAGGCTTGGCATACGCAAAGGGGTGATCGAGCCTCAGGAAACCCCCTGTTCCCGAGCGTCTACCCCAAAACCAGAGTCTGT
>SJYQ01000978.1:0-13361 GCA_006410935.1 Redunca redunca
CCAAGTGTGTGCCAGGTCTCTTGAATCATGTCCGCCAGGCTCCTCTGTCGATGGGATTCTCCAGGCAAGAATACTGGAATGGGTTGCCATTCCCTCGTCCAGGGGATCTTCCTGATCCAGGGATCAAAACCCCATTTCCTGCATCTGCTGCATTAGCAGGTGAATACTTTCCCACAGAGCCTCCTGGGTAGCCCCAACATTTGTTGAGAGTTAATCTAATATTGTGTTCTCACTACACAGACACACACACATACACACACCACACCCACACCCCCACAGCCACATACCCACACACAAACTCTAACATAAAACAAAACTAAAGGACACAAGGAAATTTGAGGAGGTGTTGGGTATGTCTATTACATTTATTGTGGTGATGTTAGTATCATTGTTTGCATATGTCCAAACTCATCAAATTGTACACATTAAATATACAATTTGCTGTATATCAATTATATTTCAATAAAGACGTTTAAAAAAGGAGAGCAGAAAACTGTTCTCCAGAAAAATTGATACTTACATAAAATGAGAACATTTCTTTAAAAATATTGAGGCGCAAACTTCACTCAAAAAGTAATGAAGATGAGTAACACCCTTCTATCCATTAAGTTCATATGTGTGCATGCTAAGTCACTTCCATCGTGTCTGACTCTCTAGGATCCTACGGACCATAGCCCGCTAGGCTCTTCTGTCCCTCGGATTCTCCAGGTAAGAATACTGGAGTGGGTTGCCAGGGCCTCCTCTAGGGGATCTTCCTGACCCAGGGATTGAACCTGACTCTCTCATGCATTGGCAGGCAGGTTCTTTACCTCTAGCGCCACCTGGGAAGTCCCAAAGAAGTTAATTCCTTTGTCTCATATTATGAGGCCACTGTTACCAGATAACTTACAGCCTTGTCATACTTTTCCCCAATATTAAAGCAGTCATCTCTTCCATCTTAGGTTCTAACTTGCTTCTTGACCCGCATACAGGTTTCTCAGGAGACTGGTCAGGTAGTCAGGTACTCTGCTGTGGTTAAGAATTTTCTACAGTCTGTTTGATCCAGAGTCAGAGGTCTTAGTGTAGTCAATGATGCAGAAGCAGATGTTTTGTGGAATTTCCCTTGCTTTCCCCATGATCTAAAAAATCTTGGCAATTTGATCTTTGGTTCCTCTGCCTCCTCGAAACCTAAGTTGTATATCTGGAAGTTCTCGGTTCACGTACTGTTGAAGCCTAGTTTGAAGGAGTTTACAGACCAGGAGGCTTCAGAACGTGGGGACAATCTAAGTGGAGAAGTTCAGGAAATTGGCGGATGTGAAGGAAGTCTGATAAGAGGGACAAGAAAATGAAGCTCTACATTTGATGTTGCTAACAAGGTAGACAGGGGCTAGACCATGCCTTCAAGTCATTGTATAGCAGAGTAGCCTTTATCTAGAAACACATAGACAGTTCTGCAACTGTAAGTGAGGGAGGGAGAGGGAGGGAGACACTCTGTGGATCTAAGAGACCAGTTAGAAGGGGGGTTGACAATTAAATGGAGGGAGGCTTGGACTAGAGCAGATGTGATGGACATGGGTGAAAGGAGACACATTAGACGTTTTTGAAATAAAATGGACAGAACTCAGCAAGAATTTGGGCTTGAGGTGAAGGAGAGGGAATTGTAGACGTGGTTAAGAACACGTTTATGTGTTCTGTCATAAGAGTATGGACCTGTCGTGGGAAATCCTAGAATTGGCCAGGTCTGGGAAGAATTCCAAAATGAGATTTTTATGTTTTTGAGCTCATGGGCTAGATGGATACAATAACTAATATTTAAAACTTAAATGTTCCTTTTCCTTTATTTTTAAAAAAAGTATTAAGATATAATTTGTATACAATAAAAGGCAACACTTTATAGTTTGTAGAGTTTTCACAAATGTATTCCGTGGTATAAATGATACCACAAAAGAAATGTAGAAAACGGCCCATCATTCAAAAATGCTCCCTTGGGGTGTTCGCATTCAGACTCCTTCTTGCACTCCTATACCCTTGCAACCACAGATATATTTCTGTGCGAATAGCTGTGCCTTTCCCAGAAATCCATTGACATGAAATCATATAATATGTAGCCTTCTGTGTCTGGTTTCTCTCATTTGCCCAGCTGAGACACATCCTTGCTCTTACATGCATTAGAAGGTTTTTGTTTGTTTGTTTGTTTGTTTGTTGTTGTTGTTGTTTTACCGTGTAGTATTCCTTTGTACAGGTATACTGTTTTTTCTTTCATCTGTATCAGTTCACTTCAGTATTTTCTAATGTAGCATTTTAAATTCTTTACTGGTTTTTGCCACTATTTTTAAGTTATTTCCTCAGCTACAGGCTACCATAAACAACTTCAGTTTAGTCACTAAGTCATGTCCGACTCTTTGTGAGCCCATGCAATGCAACATGGCAGGGCTCCCTATCCATCACCAACTGCCGGAGCTCACTCAAACTCATGTCCATCGAGTTGGTGCAAAAGCTACCCCACTAGCTTTGTTCATAGTGATGCTTCCTAAGGCCCACCTGACTGACTTCATATTCCAGGATGTCTGACTCTAGGTGAGTGATCACACCATCGTGGCTATCTGGGGCATTATGATCTTTTAATGTATAGTTCTTCTATGTATTCTAGCTACTTTCTTCATAATATCTTGTGCGTCTGTTAGGTCCATAACATTTCTGTCCAAAAGAGGCACAGATGTAAAGAACAGACTTTTGGACTTGGCCGGAGAAGGGGAGGGTGGGATGATTTGAGAGAATAACATTGAAGAAACATGTATATTATCATGTGGGAAATAGATCGCCAGTCCAGGTTCGATGCATGGGACAGGGTGTTCAGGGCTGGTGCGCTGGGATGACCCCAAGGGACAGGATGGGGAGGGAGGTGGGAGAGGGGCTCACGATGGGGAACACCTGTACACCCATATCTGATTCATGTGAACGTATTGCAAAAACCACCACAATGTTGTAAAGTAATTAGCCTCCAATTAAAATAAATAGATTAATTAAAAAAAAAAAAAACAACAAACCAAGGCTCTCTCCCCATCCTCACTGATCCCCTCCAGTCCCTCTGCAGGTGTAGGAAAACTTTTGCTCCCCTGGCTGACCCTCAGGAACAGCAACCCCAACTAGCCTCCACAACTCCCCCCTCGCTCCCCACCCCCACATCATACAGGGTTGCTCTGGTGTTCCTCTGGTCCGCCTGGGTTTCAAGGCTCCCTGCCAGCATCCAGTAGGTGCCCTAGATGTCTCACATTCTTGATACTATCGTTTGAAGGATAAAAGTTTTAATTTTGATGATTCCAAATTGCCTATTTTTGTTTCCTTTGGTGCTTGCGCTTTTTGTATCATATCTAGGAAATCATTGCCTAATCCAAGATTAACACTTACATCTCTGTTTTCTTCTGAGTGCTTTATAGTTTTAGCTCTTATATTTAGGTGTTTTATCAACTTTTAGGTAATTGTTATATACAGTGTGAGGTATAGGTCGAAACTGATCTTTTTGCATGTGAACATCCAGTTATCCCCAAGCCGTTTGTTGAAACATTATTCTCTGCCATTGAATGGCCTCTACACCCCTCACAATAATCAACTGACCATAGAGATATGGGCTTGTTTCTTGACTCTCCATTCTATTCCGTTATCTATCTATATACAATCCTTATGTCAGTCCCATAATGTCTTGATTATTGTAGCTTTGAAGTGGGTTTTGAAATTGGGAAGCGTAAGTACTTGTTCTTTCTTCACACTGCTTTGGCTACCCTAGGACCCTTTTAATTCTTACAATTCTAGGATCAGTTTGTTGATTTCTGGCGGGAAAGGGCAGTTTGAATTTTGATAGGCCTCTATTAGGGGAGTACTGCCATCTTAACACAATAGTAAGTCTTCCAACCCATAAATGTGATCTCCCGAATCCATAAAATTCTGAGCAAGCTCCAGGAGTTGGGGCTGGACAGGGAAGCCTGGCGTGCTGCAGTCCATGTGATCGCAAAGAGTCAAACACAACTGAGTGACTGAACTGAACTGAAATCTCCACTTATCTAGACGGTCTTTAATTTCACTCAGAAACGTTTTGTAGTTTGCATTGTACAAGTCTTGAAGGACTGTATAGAGATCTATTTGCTCTATGTATATGACCCTGTATTCTGTAAACCTGTCGAGCCCCTGTATTAGGTGTAATAGTCTCTGTGGGGAGAGGGTGGTTCCTTAGGATTTTCTATACACACGGTTATGTCATGGATCGACAAGATGGCGGAGGAGTAGGTGGATGGGGAATACATCTCTCTCCAGGGATACATCAGGAAGATACCCTCAGGCACAGAAGTGCATGCAGAACACCAGCTGAGTGCGGACAGGAGTACCTGACCTGTGGAAAAGAATACATAAGCCCATGCAAAACTCAGTAGGATGAAGGAACCAGGGGGGGAAACGGGAGTGTTAGTAGGGCTGGACCTGCCCTCAGCGGGTGGGGGAACTGAAGCAGGGGTCCGATCCCCACATCGGGGCAATTATCTGAGTCAGAGGAGAAACATTTAAGGCTGAGAGTGAAACAGCTCATCTGTGGCGGCCTAAATGGAACGAGAATCAGACATCCTTGCCGCAGCCATACATACCCTAGATGGTGTAGTGGCTGGGAGCAGGAGTTTTAGGGATTGTGGAGCAATCCCAGGATGAGGGCTGCTGTTGACTGCAGAGAGATAGAGGGGATGTGAGGGAGGAGACTGTGGTGGGAAATGCCTGTGGAGGAAATCCCGACAGCCATGGAAGTAAGGTGATACTGCTGAGTCATGCGTAGGGGGTGGAGCCATCACCATAGCCTCTGGACTCCCACATACCAGCATTGGCAGCTGAACAACAGAGAGGCTGGCCCATCAAACGCCTGATGCACTGAACTACAGAGTAGGACCCCAGCCAGGGTGCCCCTGTAAGTGCCTGATGCGTGAACAACAGAGAAGGACCCCAGGTAAGGAAGCCCTCTAAATGCCTGAATGAGTGCAGCTATGGAGAAAGACTGGCCAAAGAGGCCTTCTGATTTCCAGGTACAAGAGGCTTGAAGAAAAGACTCTGATAGGGCCATAACTCCTGCGGCGGAGGCAATCCGTGTCTCTGCACACTTGGCACCGCCAGGGTCCCTGCAAGCCAAGCTGCTGTGCAACGTTCACGCTCAACTCCTACTAGGGCAGAGCTACCACAGGCAAAAAAATGTCTTATGTCTAAGCATGCAGGGTCACTTCAGTAGTGTCCGACTCTTCGACCCTGTGGACTGTTGCTTGCCAGGCTTCTCTGTCAGGGAGAGGGGTTCTCCAGGTAAGAACCCCTCAGCTCTCAGGCAATCCCCACCCCTGGGATGAATCTGCCTTCCTCAGGATGACATGCTGATGAATGCAGACTGCAGGGACTGGAGGGCTCTCTCCCTTGGGGTTGACTGAACAGAGACTCAGTACAAACGCCAACACAGCAGCCCAGAGGGAAGATGTGAGGCTCTGTGTCCCAGGGTGCAGGCTGTAGGCTCTGGGGGAGGAGGGTGAAGCCTCCGAGCTAAAGGAGAGCTGTTAGCTAGAGCAGTGTCTGCTTAAAAAGCATACAAAATCAAAACGACAATGAGGTACAATTTCATGCCAGTCAGAATGGCTGCTGTCCAAAAGTCTACAAGCAATATAATGCTGGAGAGGGTGTGGAGAAAAGGGAACCCTCTTACACTGTTGGTGGGAATGCAAACTAGTACAGCCACTATGGAGAACAGTGTGGAGATTCCTTAAAAAACTGGAAATAGAACTGCCATACGACCCATCCATCCCACTGCTGGGCATATACACCGAGGAAACCAGAAATGAAAGAGGCACGTGTACCCCAATGTTCATCGCAGCACTGTTTACAACAGCCAGGACATGGAAGCAACCTAGATGTCCATCAGCAGATGAATGGATAAGAAAGCCATGGTACATATACACAATGGAGTGTTACTCAGCAATTAAAAAGAATATATTTGAATCAGTTCTAATGAGGTGGATGAAACTGGAGCCTATTATACAGAGTGAAGTAAGCCAGAAAGAAAAACACCAATACAGTATACTAACGCATATATATGGAATTTAGAAAGATGGTAACGATAACCCTGTATGTGAGACAGCAAAAGAGACACAGATGTAGAGAACAGTCTTTTGAACTCTGTGGGAGAAGGAGAGGGTGGGATGATTTGGAAGAATGGCATTGAAACATGAATAATATCATATAAGAAATGAATCGCCAGTCCAGGTTCAGTGCAGGATACAGGATGTTTGGGGATGGTGCACTGGGATGACCCACAGGGATGGTACGGGGAGGGAGGTGGGAGAGGGGTTCAGAATGGGGAACACGTGTATACCCGTGGTGGATTCATGTTGATGTATGGCAAAACCAATACAATATTGCAAAGTAATTAGCCTCCAATTAAAATAAATAAATTTAAATTTTAAAAAATTAAAAAAGAGAAAAAAAAGAGAGAGAGAGAGATGTGTACCCCAATGTTCATCGCAGCACTGTTTATAATAGCCAGGACATGGAAGAAACCTAGATGTCCATTAGCAGATGAATGGATAAGAAAGCCGTGGTACATATACACAATGGAGTATTACTCAGCCATTAAAAAGAATGCATCTGAATCAGTTCTAATGAGGTGGATGAAACTGGAGCCTATTATACAGAGTGAAGTACGCCAGAAAGAAAAACACCAATACAGTATACTAACGCATATATATGGAATTTAGAAAGATGGTAATGATAACCCTGTATGTGAGACAGCAAAAGAGACACAGATGTAGAGAACAGTCTTTTGAACTCTGTGGGAGAGGGCAAGGGTGGGATGATTTGGGAGAATGGCACTGAAACATGTATAATATCATATGTGAAACAAATCACCAGTCCCGTTTCGATGCATGATACAGGATGCTCGGGGCTGGTGCACTGGGATGACCCAGAGGAATGGGATGGGGAGGGAGGTGGGAAGAGGGTTCAGGATGGGGAACACGTGTACACCCGTGGCGGATTCATGTTGATGTAAGGCAAAACCAATAAAATATTGTAGAGTAAAAAAATAAATAAATAACATACATTCTTGCAAAAGAAAAAAAATATGAAAGAACTCCATACTCATTAAAGAAAAATTGAAAAGTAGAGAAAAGCAGAAAACAACAAAACAGTTTTCAGAGTTTCACTATGTAAACAATGTCTGTAACATTTTGGGTATGAACTACTCTCTTCTTTATGGACTTTAATAAAAACCAGTCAACAGCAAAATAAATAGGTAAAATTTTTAAAAAGAAAAGAAAAGCATACAACAGGAGAGTTATGAGTTTAAGTTGGATTTGGAGTCTTCTGGGAACTACAACCCAGGACACAGCTTCTCCGTTAGCTCTGAGGAAACTGCTTGGAGGAGGTAGCAGAGAAGTCAGTATGACTTTTGCCTAGGAAGTACATGCAGTCAAGCGTGTGCCGGGGTCCAGCCCCCGCAGGATCCAGGGGAACCTGAAGGAAAACTGGCGTCGGCAGATGATTTAGAGAGAGATAAGGAAAGAATATTATAGATAAGAAAATAGAGGAGAGAAAGAGGATGATATTCCTTGGTTTACATAGAAAGCCAATAAAGTCTTAGAAGCCCAGGCAGAAAAGTGAACGCAGAGAGCCTCTGTGTTTCAAGGGATCAGCCTGAAAAAAAGAGGGAGGGAGAGGGAGAAAATGATTGACGTGGGGAGACCAAGCTTCTTTGAGCGAGGCCCCTTGTTTTTATTATTAAAAGGTACATTTATACCTTGTCTTATACATAGAGGGAAATGAAAGATGCAACGTCATACGGAGTCAGCCCAAACATTACATCTGTTTTGTCTTTATCGAACCCAGGATTTTTTCGGCAAACCTTTCCCAAAAACAATATTGTGTACATTATCTTCTGGCCTTGGAGGCCTGTGAACATTTTATGACCCTCTTTTGATAAAGGCTTTTCAACCAAAAAACGTATTCTCCCTTGAAATGTTTTTTCTTATATTTTTAATCTATGTCAGCCTCAGAAAGTATTAAACAAGTTACATTTCTCACGGAGCAAAGGTGCAGTGAGCTACAAGAAAGAACCAATTAGCTCAAAAGTCTGATGTGGTTAATTTCAAGGCTACACTTGTTTTTCTTACTTTCCAACTATGTTAACTAATGCACTCCCAGGTGCACAGTGGATAAGAGATATGGGAACTTAGCAATAAGCATTGGGCCAATAATGAAATCCTACATTAGCACTACTCTAATAACTTTGAACTCTTTGAAAGGCTCTATATTTTAGGCTTTCCGTGCCTCTCATAGTTGGGAGGCTGCGAATAAGCACATGCGTAGCTGCAAGGGTCTGGATATACCTGCCAAGCAAGCTAGAATGCTAACAGAGGGGTTTGATTTGAAATATTTTTCTCATGTCCAAGAGACTTATTAGCTATAGCCCTAAGTTGATTTTCTCCAGAGAAAGGTGGTCAGGAATAGCCTCCTGTTAATGTGAGAGGAGTTGGTGAAAGTCATGAAATAGTAAAACAGACAGATTCTGATTTGGGGGCAGATGCTCGAGAACGCTTAGGGAGCCCGTTGAGTCCTGAAGCCTTGCTTAACAGTTCTCTTCCACATGACGTTGTCATGGGTGGGATCTCCCGTGGTGGCTCCCGGCAAGCATGCATATTGGTAAAAGATTACTGTGAAACACAGAGATCAGATGTCACAAGTTCATTATTTTCATGCTTTGCTGTGTGTGGAAGACGCAAGAATCTAGGGTCACTGAACCTTTTTCTGAGGTATCTGTAAATAAATAAAGGCCAACTTGTCCAAAGCACAGTGTGCCTCATACTGTTTTTCACCCTAAATTCCTTCAGAATGCACTTTAGGTCAGCAACCACAGAGTGGCTACAACTTAACACTTGTAGAACTGGCTGTGAGTAATGCTGTTTGTCTTCAGGATCTGAGTTTCCCTGAGACCAGATGTTCAAGCTGGATTTAGAAAAGGCAGAGGAACCAGAGATCAACTTGCCAACATCCTTTCGATCATAGACAAAGGAAAAGGGTTCCAGAACAACATCTCCTTCTGCTTTATTGACTATGCCAAAGCCTTTGACTGCATGGACCACAACAAAATCTGGAAAATTCTGAAAGAGATGGGAATATCAGATCACCTGATCTGCCTCTTGAGAAATCTGTATGCAGGTCAGGAGGCAACAACCAGCACTGGACATGGAACATCAGACTGGTTCCAAACAGGAAAAGGGGTAACTCAAGGCTGTATATTGTCACCCTGCTTATTTAACTTATATGCAGAGTACATCATAAGAAACGCTGGGCTGGATGAAGCACAAGCTGGAATCAAGATTGCCAGGAGAAATATCAATAACCTCAGATATGCAGATGACACCACCCTTAGGGCAGAAAGTGAAGAAGAAAGAAAGAGTCCCTTGAAGAAAGTGAAAGAGGAGAGTGAAGGAGTTGGCTTAAAACTCAACATTCAGAAAACTAAGATCATGGTATCTGCTCCCATCACTTCATGGCAAATAGATGGGGAAAGAGTGGAAACAGTGACACACTTTATTTTGGGGGTGGCTCCAAAATCACTGCAGATGGTGGCTGTAGCCATGAAAATAAAAGACGCTTGCACCTTGGAAGAAAAATTAGGACCAACCTAGACAGCATGTTAAAAAGCAGAGACATTACTTTGCCAACGAAGGTCCGTCTAGTTAAGGCTATGGTTTTCCCAGGAGTCATGTATGGATGTGAGAGTTGGATTATAAAGAAAGCTGAGCACTGAAGAATTGATGCTTTTGAACTGTGGTGTTGGAGAACACTCTTGAGAGTCCCTCAGATTGCAAGGAGATCCAACCAGTCCATCCTAAAGGAAATCAGTCCTGAATATTCATTGGAAGGACAGATGCTGAAACTGAAACTCCAATACTTTGGCCACCTGATGCGAAGAACTGACTCATTTGAAAAGACCCTGATGCTGGGAAAGATTGAAGGCAGGAGGAGAAGGGGATGACAGCGGAGGAGATGGTTGGATGGCATCACCGACTCAATGGACATAAGTTTGAGTAAACTCCGGGAGCTGGCGATGGACAGGGAGGTCTGGCATGCCGCAGTCCACAGGCTCTCAAAGAGCCGGACATGACTGAACGACTGAACTGAACTGAGAGTTGGAATTGTCTAAGATGGCTAAGATCTGTGTCCTCAGGTGTGACAGATTTGAGCTGTTTGGGGTTGCTCTCCAGGATGAGTGCTCTCTAAACTGTTCAAGGATCTCTGTCCCAGGCATGAAGTCTCTGAACTATTTGGGAGGGTTTTGCCCAGAGGGTTGGTCTCTGAGCTGTTCATGGACCTGCATATGACAGTAGTCTTAAGAGGAAGGCTGGATGGACCCCACTCTCACGGGTCTTAGAAGTAGACCTGTGATATCACATTGGCTACGATTTCTACCATGCCTCCCTACAGATATAAAAGCTTGTGGCCCCATCCGCAGGGAGGGCAAGTCATGTGCAGTGCACAGGAGCACGCGGTAACAATACTGATAAGAACAATACTTCCTGACATGACTACCACCCTTGATAGCTGCTGCTGCCGCTGCTGCTGCTGCTAAGTCGCTTCAGTCGTGTCCGACTCTGTGCGACCCCATAGACGGTAGCCCACCAGAATCCCCATCCCTGAGATTCTCCAAGCAAGAACACTGGAGTGGGTTGCCATTTCCTTCTCCAATGCATGAAGGTGAAAAGAGAAAGTGAAGTTGCTCAGTCGTATCTGACTCTTTGCGACTCCATGGACTGCAGCCTACCAGGCTCCTCCACCCATGGGATTTTCCAGGCAAGAGTAGTGGAGTGGGGTGTCATTGCCTTCTCCACCCTTGATAGGGGCCCTGTGAAAAAACTGTGTACACACACTCACTCAGACAATCTGCACAACCCACGACAAAGAGGCCACCATTTGCAGATGGGAGCCCAAGGCCCAGTGCAGATGGAAGGTGGAGGCTCATGAGGACAGGAGGAACAGGATGCAGGCTTGGGCTCCTTGGAGGAGGCAGGGAAGACTCAGCAGAACCCTGGCCAGGGAGTGGGGGAGGGGGGCGTTGGTACAAGGCCCCAAGGACCCCGTGAATGTCTCCCTGTCAGCATATGTCTCTGTGTCTCCCCATCACACACCCAGCTCCTTACCTGATGTATGGAATGTAATCTGCACATTCCCTGGGGACGTGGTGGTGGAAAATACAGAGGTGAGCCTCCAAGCAGGTGGGGAGAAACCTCACATTCACCAATTTGCATGAGGCTCCACCACAAATGCAGAGATCCGTGCCTCTCTTTCCCCCAAATAAAGCATTCATTGGCACTGAGGTCAGCAGGAGGGCAGTCAGGGCTGGGCAGGTTGTGAGGGACCCCATGTACAGCGTGAGCCTCCCCATGACTGGAACATCTCCATGTCTTGATTAGGGCAGAGGACCCTGATGTGTGCCAAGGGAGCATGATTAAGACCCAGGCCATGGGCAACTGAGTCATTTCCCAGAGACGGTCCCTGGTGGGGGAGCAGGCAGGGGGGAGCAACTTCTTTTCTCCTGTAGAGATAGGTACATCATCCAGTAGCAGGGCTGGGGGCCCACAGGTGGGTGCTAATTGGGGACACTTTACTGCCAGAAATAGTCTCTCTGTCCCTGCCCAATGCTCTATCTCTGTCTTTCTCCCTGCCATCTCTGTGCCTGTTACATCCTCCCTCTTTGCCTTTACAAGACTGACTGTGACCTCACTCATACCACGAGGGTCCTTCCTCTGTCTCTCCTGAGGGTATCATCAATTGACACGGATGTTCACTGGGAGCAGTAGGGGGGATTCCCCTTGAGTGTAGGGGATTCCAGGAAAGGCATGTTCAACTGCAGAGGGTCTGTGGTTTTCCTGGGATGAATCAAGAGCTCCTCAACAATCATTGTGTGATCTGGGCCTCTGAAAGGACCCTGGGGGCTTCTCTGGTAAGAACCCTCCTGTGGCTCAAGTCAAAGTCCCCGCTATGGCCCGAAGGCCCTAGGGGACCCGCCCCTCATCCCTGCTCTCATCCGATCTCCTGGCTCTCCCTCCATCATGCTGTGACCGTCACATAGCCCTCCTCACTCTTTTTATACACACTACACTGAGTTCCACTCCCCAGTTTTTCCACTGGCCTTAATTAACTCTGTCTGGGATACTTTTCTCCCAGATAGGCATCTCCTCTAGGCTTTTGCTCAAATGTCACAATCTCAGAAGGAACTTCCCTGGCCACTCTTTCTAGATATCATCCCCTCTCTCTATTTCACTATCTTGGTTTAATCTTAATCACAGCAGTTATGAACACCTGATAAATTACTTATCTTTGGGGGCTGTAGGACCCCAACACAATGTAAGTTCCGTGAAGCCAAAGTTGATTTTCTCTTTCCTGACACACACAGCTGTGCTTGACAGAAACTGTAGAGAGGATGAATGAATGTCGGAATGAAAAAGCAAATTTAAACTTGTTGAGAGAGGCATAGCGAAACAGGCTGAAGATTCTGCTAGGGACATATTCAGGGATGACAAGATGGTGACAAAGCCATGGGCTTTATCTCACCTACGCGGCGTCCTTGGGTCCCCTCGGCGTTGACCCCTTTCCTAACAGAATGGAAAGTCCTGTTGTCCTCACATATTACTCGCAGTCAATCACAGAGGCCTTCCCCACTCCAGACCTTCAGACCCCAGGCCGAAGCTTTCTCTCCCTTGCCCACTGGGGGACTGTGGCTGGCTTTCCACATCGAGACCTATTCTGTATTGAACAGGAAAGCACAAACAAGCACATTGCCCAGCACAGAGAAAATGCTTTCAATGCTTCCTGTTACGACGGTGGCCACTACAGAGAAGTAATCTTCAGTTTATGAAGACATTTTTCTGAGTCCAAGATTGCAGCAATCGGTGGGGTTTTCATCTGAACTTTGCCTTTCCACGAAGATCACGGCATCCGGTCCCATCACTTCATGGGAAATAGATGGGGAAACAGTGTCAGACTTTATCTTTTGGGGGCTCCAAAATCACTGCAGATGGTGACTGCAGCCATGAAATTCAAAGACGCTTACTCCTTGGAAGAAAAGTTATGACCAACCTAGATAGTATATTCCAAAGCAGAGACATTACTTTGCCGACTAAGGTCCGTCTAGTTAAGGCTATGGTTTTTCCTGTGGTCATGTATGGATGTGAGAGTTGGACTGCGAAGAAGGCTGAGCGCCGAAGAACTGATGCTTTGGAACTGTGGTGTTGGAGAAGACTCTTGAGAGTCCCTCGGACTGCAAGGAGATCCAACCAGTCCATTCTGAAGGAGATCAGACCTGGGATTTCTTT
>SJYQ01000979.1:0-58054 GCA_006410935.1 Redunca redunca
CAGTGGTTCTCAAATCTGTCAGCACAGAAAGAATCACCTGGAGTGCTTTTATGATTCAGTTTCCCAGGCCTCAGGCCAGTAGGGAATATATATGACATTATTGATACTAATGGTTTCCCAGTGGTTCTGACACACTTGTTTGTTGATGGTACCCAAAGGCCAGAGGGTATTTCAATCAGAATATCAGACCACTACTGTAAAAATGCTTTGAAAAAATAAGATGCTCTTAAAATTCTCCAGCAGAAACCAGTGAACATTAGCAGGGTTTCTGCTGGCTTTTCTCTTCCTCCTCCTCCTCCTCCTCGCTCACTGTAGACACTAACTAGAGAAGGTGGGCTACCCTGGAATGGCCTGAATGATTCCAGATGGTGAGCATTTGGACCTCTTGGCCTGACTGATCCTCCCTTTACCCTGGAGTCTTGTACAAATATTATCATTTTCTGGCTGTGCAGTGACATGAAAACAGTTGGGAGCCACTAGGTCGGGTGTAAAAGAAACTTGTAGAAAAGGAGGGACTGTTTGGCCCAGAAGTGGTTGTTTTTCTGAATCTCTACGAGGTGGAATCCATACAAACAGGAAGCAACAACACGCCCAAGCTTGCCCACACAGGGCCTGGCATCTAATTGGTGGGGGCAATATATTGAGAGAAGTGCTGAAAAGGTAGCCCGTCTCAGACTGCTTGGCAGAGAGGCGGTAACAGGGACATCTGGGCACAGACCACAGCTCCACCAATACAGAGGATAATAAGATAATAATCCATAATAATAAGACTGCCTTACCCTCAATTTAGTGAGTTTTTTTTCCTTTTATATTTGATTTCTTGAACTTTGGCTGCCTTACATTCAACATATAGACTTAATATAATGGGTTTTTCCACCTGAAAATTTGGTGTACTGTAAAACTACTGTTATCTTAGCATTGAGGAAATAGGGCTTATCACCTAATTTAATCTCGAAATGACCCATGAGTCAGGCACTGTTTCTGTTCTGGATGAGGCAGCTGGAACACAGACTGGTGACTTGCCCAGGATCACAGAGTGAGGAAGCGACGGAGCCAGGACTGGAGGTGTCTCCCAGGCCTCCCCCAAACCCCACCGCTCGCCTGGCACACCGTGTGCACTGCATGAGTACACTTTTGTGAGCACACCTGTGTCAGCACACCTGACCACACAGGAGGAGCTGGGGTCATGGAGTAACTCCTGAGGGAAAAGTGCTCCGAAAAGTGACTTCCACCTGAGTCACTGCAGTGCAAGAAAGTAAAAAGTGATGGTCATTTTACCTCAAATACAAACTTGAGAAAAAATAAAAATACATACAGAATTTGTTTGGTTGCTATTATTTGTCTATTTTAGGCCATAACTTGACCTCTTCTCTGATTGCAGGAACTTAAGGATGTGCTGTAACTACTATATAATGATTACATTTTGGAGGTTTAGCTTAAAATGGTGTGCATTTGGACAGGCATTACAGATTCACTGTTTGAATTTATCTTATTTGTTTTTGAATGTTTCCAGTGATTTCTTGTAATTGGGATATAGTGTTGAATACCTTGAGAAATCTCACATTTGGTTTCTGCCAGTTTAAGAGGAACAGGAAGTAGTTTAACAGAAGAAATTATTGTCAAAATAATAAAAACGAAAATTTATTCATTACAGTATTCAGTAAGTGTTCATCTTCTGGAAAGCAGCTGAGGACAGAAAGAGAACCCCCTCTTCCACCCCACACCCAATACACACACACATAAATGCAAAGAAAAGAAGCCACTATTGACATGTATTATTATTTATAATTGTTAAAAACGTCCATCCCATGTTACAGATGAGAAACTCAAAGAGTATCAGTGAGTTGCCTACAGTCACAGAGCTAGTAAGCAGCCTGTGTTCCGGCGGCACTAATATTAAGCACGTACAATCGTCATCAGCCATGATCTTTCCTAGTCATCAGCATGTTGAATGAGGACAGAGACCATGTCCATTTTATTCTCCACTATATCCTGGAGCCCAGAATGGGCTTTGGTCACTGTGGCTGGGTTGGTGGATGGAAGGGAGGCAGGAAGAGGTCCATGCGCCGTGGACCGGCCCCTCGGGCAGGTGCTCTCCTCACCCCCCACCTGCCCGTCTGTGGTGACCGTGCTCCCACACTCCTATCGCACTTCTGACCCTGTTTCCTAGGACTGGATCCCTCTGCCTGCTGGTGCCTGCTCACTCTGATTCCTTTCCCAGTCACTCACTCAGCAAAGTGTAACTGAGAGCCAGCAGAGTGTTGGGTACTTTCTAAGATGCTGGGGGAAAAGCAGTAAGATTCGATGCCCATCCTGGAAGCTCCCACAGCTTAAAGCAATGATCTCTGTATTTCCTATCAGCTCTGGGTACGCTCAGAATCCAGTGAAGACAGGGTTTCCTGAAGCTGCCTATAAACTCTCTTACTTTCCACCAACACTTCTGCTGTTTCTCAAGTTTTGTCTGCTTATTTTCAGAGATGTCAGACGATGGCCTACAGTGGGATTCTCCTCTCTACCTTTTAGCATCTTCTCACACTTTTCTCATCAGGGCACATTTCGCACATTGGAAGGCCTAAGAGACAGGAGTTAGGCTGGTGATGCCACACCAAGTTCTGCCCTGAGCTGTGAGATGGATGTGCCTGGAAGCACCAGCCTCAGGAGCTAGAAGAAGCCTCTTACAGGTGAGGAAACACAGGTAAAAAGCCCTCCTGCCCCCACTCCTGGTGGAGTCGGCTGCTCTCGGCCAGCATCCTTTCATGGCACCTACTCTGCACACCAACAGATGAAGAGTTAGGTCAGAAGGGAACCATAGCCCACCGACTTCCAACAAATGATGACTCTAAAACCAAGCCTTATTTCGAGGCAACTGAGACCCACAGATGGTAGGGCCCTGGCCCAGAGTCCCAGAGACAGCCATTGAGAGGCCCTGGCTTCATCTCTCTCAATGCAAAACACTGCAACTACAGTAGTTCTTTCACTTTCTTATTTAGCACCTTCTCAAAATGCATGTTAAATATCACACCCTAAGTGTACTGCTTGTTCCTTTACTCAGTAATTAGCGTGGCTAGGAGCTGTGTGAGCTTGATGGATACAAAGGTCATAGAACCTGAGGTCAGCTGCCAGGGTGCCAATCCTGGCTCCACGGCTTACTAGCTGTTTGACCTTGGACATGATAACCTTTCTGAACCTCAGTTTTCTCATGTTTATGGTAGGGACAATAAGATGGAGAATAATGGAGAAATAACTCCAGAAAAAATGAAGAGGTGGAACCAAAGCAAAAATACCCAGTTGTGGATGTGACTGGTGATGGAAGTAAAGTCCGATGCTGTAGAGAACAATATTGCATAGGAACCTGAAATGTTAGGTCCTAGAATCAAGGTAAACTGGAAGGGGTCAAATAGGAGATAGCCAGAGTGAACATTGACAATTTAGGAATCAGTGAACTAAAATGGAACAGAATGGGTGAATTTAATTGAGATGACCATTATATCTACTTACTGTGAGCAAGAATCCCTTAGAAGAAATGGAGTAGCCATCATAGTCAACAAGAGAGTCTGAAATGCAGTACTTGGATGCAATCTCAAAAATGACAGAATGATCTCTGTTCATTTCCAAGGCAAACCATTCAATATCACGGTAATCCAAGTCTATGCCCCAACCACTAATGCTGAAGAAGAGAAGTTGAACGGATCTATGATGACCTACAAGACCTTCTAGAACTCACACCCAAAAAAGATATCCTTTTCATCATAGCGGACTGGAATGCAAAAGTAGGAAGTCAAGAGATACCTAGAGTAACAGTCAAGTTTGGCCTTGGAATACAGAATAAAGCAGGGAAAAAGCTAAAAAATCTTCACCAAGAGAACTCACTGGTCATAGCAAACACCCTCTTCCAACAACACAAGAGACAACTCTACATGGACATTACCAGATGGTCAACACCGAAATCAGACTGATTGTATTCTTTGCAGCCAAAGATGAGAAGTTCTGTACAGTCAGTAAAAACAAGACTGGGAGCTAACTGTGGCTCAGATCATGAACTCCTTAGTGCAAAATTCAGACTTAAATTGAAGAAAGTAGGGAAAACCACTAGGCCATTCAGGTATGACCTAAATCAAATCCTTTATGATTATACACTGGAAGTGACAAATAGATTCAAGGGACTGGATCTGATAGACAGAGTGCCTGAAGAACTATTGATGCAGGTTCCTAACATTGTACAGGAGGCAGTGATCAAACCCATCCCCAAAGAAAAAGAAAGGCAAAATGGTTGTCTGAGGAGGCCTTACAAATAGCTTAGAAAAGAAATGAAAGGCAAAGGAGAAAAGGAAAGATATACCCATTTGAATGCAGAGTTCCAAAGAATAGCAAGGAGAGATAAGAAAGCCTTCCTCAGTGATCAATGATAAGAAATAGAGAAAAACAACAGAATAGGAAAGATTAAAGATCTCTTCAAGAAAATTAGAGATACCAAGGGAACATTTCATGCAAAGATGGGCACGATAAAGGACAGAAATGGTATGGACCTAACAAAAGAAGAAGATATTAAGAAGAGGTGGCAAGAATACACAGAAGAACTCTACAAAAAAAGTCTTAATGACCCAGATAACCACAATGGTGTGATCACTCACCTAAAGCCAGGTATCCTGGAATGTGAAGTCAAGTAGGAAGCACCAGTACAAACAAAGCTAGCGGAGGTGATGAAACTCCAGCTGAGCTTTTTTAAATCCTAAAAGATGATGCTGTGAAAGTGCTGCACTCAATATGCCAGCAAATTTGGAACACTTCTCATTTCAATCCCAAAGAAAGGCAATGCCAAAGAATGTTCAAACTACCACACAATTGCACTCATCTCACACACTAGCAAAGTAGTGCTCAAAATTCTCCAAGCTAGGCTTCAACACTACACGAACCAAGAACTTACAGATGTTCAAGCTGGATTCAGAAGAGGCAGAGGAACAGAGATCAAATTCCCAATATTTGTTGGATCATAGAAAAAAGCAAGAGAATTTCAGTAAAACATCTACTTCTGCTTCATTGACTATGCTAAAGCCTTTGACTGTGTGGATCACAACAAACTGGAAAATTCTTCAAGAGATGGGAATACCAGACCACCTTAACTGCCTCCTGAGCAATCTGTATGTAGGTCAAGAAGTAACAGTTAGAACTAGACATGGACTGGTTCCGCATTGCGAAAGGAGTACATCAAGGCTGTATATTGTTACCCTGCTTATTTAACTTATATGCAGAGTACATCATGTGAATTACCTTGACTGGATGAAGCACAAGTTGGAATCAAGATTGTGGGGAGAAATATCAGTAACCTCAGATATGCAGATGACAGCACTCTTATGGCAGAAAATGAAGAGGAACTAAAGAGTCTCTTGATGAAAATGAAAAAGGGAGTGAAAAAGTTGGCTTAAAACTCAACATTCAAAAAACAAAGATCATGGCATCCAGTCCCATCACTTCATGGCAAATAGATGGGAAAACGATGGAAACAGTGACAGGCTTGATTTTGGGGAGCTCCAAAACACTGCAGATGGCGACTGCAGCCATGAAAATAAAGATGCTTGCTCCAGCTATGACAAACCTAGACAGAAAATTAAAAAGTAGAGACATTACTTTGCCGACAAAGGTCCGTGTAGTCAAAGCTATGTTTTCTCCAGTGGTCATGTATGGATGTGAGTGTTGGACCATAAAGAACGCTGAGGACCAAAGAATTGATGCTTCTGAACTGTGGTGTTGGAGACTTGGACTCTTGAGAGTCCCTTGGGCTGCAAGATCAAACTAGTCAATCCTAAAGGAAATCAGTCCTGAATATTCATTGGAAGGACTGATTCTGAAGCTAAGCTTCAGTACTTTGGCCACCTAATATGTTGAACTGACTCATTACAAAAAAAAGACCCTGATGCTGGGGAAGACTGAAGGCAGGAGAAGAAGAGGATGACAGAATGAGATGGTTGGATGGCATCATTGACTCAAAGGACATAAGTTTGAGCAAGCTCCGGGAGTTGGTGATGGACAGAGAAGCCTGGCTTGCCGAAGTCCATGGGGTTGCAAAGAGTCTGACAAAACTGAGCGACTGAACTGAACGGAACTGATATAAAATGCTCAGTACAGTGCCTGGCACATAGAGGGCGCTCAATAAACATTAGCCACTGTTACCTTCCCGGGCCACTATGCTGTCCTCAGATCTTGAGTTCAAAGAATCTGCAGCAATGTAAGCTGACCCACAATTCCTTTCTCTTCTTAATAAACTATTTCATTTAATTTTTTTCTCTACTTACAAGCAGAGATATACTTAGTATTTCAAAAAGTATTAACTGTATCTGGGCCCTTTGATAAATAATTTCTGAACAAAGGCATGGCAAAATTCCAAGTGCACTAACTGATATGGACATAAAAATCTGATGAACTATTAGAAATAAGTGTGAAAGTATTAAGACCTGGATACCAGTTTATGAACCCTTTTCTTAATCATTAAGCTTCCTCTTGCAAGAAAAAATCCAACCCTTCCTAACCCAATATTTTCAATTTTTCAGGAAAGGGACACAAATTCTTGGAGAAATGGGAAATTTTTCCCTTCACATCTCTAGACCAACTGTTCAGGGTGAAAGGGACTGTTGTTTGGGCCACAGACTTGTGAGGCAGACGGCTATTTTCACATGCAAATGATGGCCACATAGAGTGATAATCCAGGCCTGGGGCAGGCAGAGACCTCAGCCTGGGCTGTCTAGTCATGCTCTCATGGTGCATGTGGCTGAGCTAATTAGGGAGCCTACTGTCCAATGAGAGAGGGTATGTGCGAGAAAGACTAAAAATACAAAGTGTGTTAGAAACCATGCAAATGAGTTTAGCTTGGAGTAAACAGGCTTTAGTCACGGGATCATGGCTGGGGTTGGCCAAGGCTTACGAGTAGAAGTGAAATGTTTGGGTTGGTATGCCAGGCCCTGTGCTGGGCACTTTGTATAGAGTATTTCAGGTGGGCAGTCCAGCAGTGCATGTGGCCCTGTGTGGGTTTATGTGTATCTCCATTCACACAGCTGGCGATGGTGGGGGTCAGACAAATATTTACAGCAGGATCTTTGTTTATTATTTTGGATCATAAACTAACAAGAGAAAAATCAATCAAGGCTCTCATTGGTTAAAAGAAATTTTGTTTGCTTGCATTTAAGGAGTGTGTGCATGTCCCTCAGGATGGTGATGCTGTAAGGACAGGGTAGGAGGTGGGGTGGGGAGAGAGGAGATGGAAAAATAAAGAGGTATTTAGGAACAAGTCAAGGGAATGAGATCATAAAATAGTTTCCTAAATTGCATCTGGTCCTCATCTCTACCCCATCTCCACTGCCCACTCGGGCTGGGTTTTCTCCTGTCTGGATGACTGCAGCTCCACTGAGGCTCCCTCTGCCTTCAGTCCCTCTCTGTCTACACCCACACCAACCCCAGGCAGGATTCCCCAAGAGCGAATCTGATTTGCAACTCCCCCACTTAAAAGAAAAACCTATTGACCTTGCTCAGCTTTTATATTGTCTGCATCTTTAAAATTTATGTGGAGTTTTAAGTTATCCCTGGTTATTCTGTGTTTCTTTTTGTTTGTTTGCTTTCCTAACTAAAAAGGCTAAGAACATTCTCAAGATGTGTCATGAAGCCTATGTTTATATTATATTCCATCTGGGACTTCTGAATGTTGCTACATTAATTTTAACTTTAAAAATACTATACATTGTGTGAGTTCAATTATGTTTTAAAAAGATTTTAAAAAACCTATAAAGAAATAGCCTTTATACTTCATATTTAAAAATGAAATGTGTTATTCTCAATAAGAATAAATTAGAATTATAATTTAAAGTTCACCAGCTATTATGGACTGAATGTTTATATCCTTACCCTACCCTAATCCCTAGTGTGGCTACATTTGGAGATGGGTTTTCCACGAAGTCATTAAGGTTACACACACACAGAGAAGTTGCTCAGTCGTGACTCTTTGCAACCCCATGGATTGTAGCCCACCAGGCTCCTCGTCCATGGGATTTTCCAGGCATGAATACTGGAGTGGGTTGCTGTTTCCTTCTCCAGGGGATCTTCCTGACCCAGGGATCGAATCCAGGCCTCCCGCATTGTAGGCAGACGCTTTACCGTCTGAGCTACCAGGTTAAGGGAGGTCTTAAAGTGGGATTGGTGTCCTTATCAGAAGAGACACCAGGGAGGTAGTGTACACATACTGTCACTTTCCCTAGCCAACCCACATATGTGCAAGCACGTGTACACTGTTTGCGTGCACACATACAAACACACACCCCACCTGAGGAAAAGCCACATGAGGACATAAAGAGCTGGAATTTTTATCCTGGACTCTCAGCCTTTAGAACTGTCAGAATACTAATTACTGTTGTTTAAGGAACAGTTTTCAAATTGGCAACCTCTTCCTGCCTCAAGGGATAAACCCAGCCTCTCTGAACTAGACAATCCAGGAAACCCTTGATGCCTCCATGCTTACATCTTTCAAGGATACGGACCATGAGAACTGATTTCTGTCCCAAGATCTCCCTGTACTCTATGCTTCTAGTTTCCTGGACACAACCTCCAAACCAGATTTGGGAGCCTGAGCCATAAGTGACCATACAGAGGCTGGATATGAAAGAGTCAGCCAAGAGATTTCCCATAAGACCTGCCCAACTGAGGTTCTCTTGGAGAGGATGGAAGGGGAGATCCTCAGAAACCCCAACAGAGACGAGCTAACATTCACTAGTCACCAAGGCCTGCAGCACAAGCCGATCTTGGAAGCACTGACATGCACATAGGCTACTTCCCCACTGCTGAGAATCTCCTGAGTTTTCCTCTGCCTCCTCACATTCAACACCAACACCCCAGGACATCACTCTTCCTTGAACCTGAAAGAGTCTTATTTCCTTCTGGCTCTCTCTCCCCAATGCTACCCCAGTGCCCTAAGCTCCAACACATCTGAGTCTTCTAAAATTTCCGGAACTTTATAAAATTTTCCAGGCACATTTCATCTCTGTGTCTTCACTTATGCTGTTCCCTTTCCTTGGGATCACTCTCCCCAATTTACTGCCAGGTGAACCCCTGAATAACCTCCAAGGTCTACTCAAATGTCACCTTCTCCTTGAAGACCTGTACAACATCTGGAGGTAACCTTTCCACTATTCTCTACCAGTTACATGTATATTTTCTTTTATAACATTTAACCAACATGTGGTGATTATCTGGCTAGGGGAGAGACTGTACAGTATTCTTACATGTATCTTAAACTTCTAGCATTGGGTCTGTACACAGTGACACTCAGGAAAAGTTTTTTGGTTAACTGATTAGAGTGGGAGAGAGAGGGAAATAAAAGTGCAGAGGGAACAATGAGAGACAAAGAGACAAAGGGGCGATGAAGGACAAAGTGGCAATGAAGGAATCACAGAAAGATTAACAAGACTTTAACATGCACAGTGACAGATGGTCAATAGACACATAAAATGATGCTCATCATTGACAATTATTAGAGAAATGCAAATAAAAACTACAATGAGGTACCACCTCATACCAGTCAGAAAGACCATCATCAAAAAGTCTACAGATAACAAGTGCTGGAGGGGGTGTGGAGAAAAGGGAACCCTCCTACACTGTTGGTGGGTATGTAAGTAGGTAGAGTTACTGTGGAAGTTCCTCAAAAATCTAAAAATAGAACTATCATATGATCCACCAATCCCTCTCCTGGATATACATCCAGACAAAACTTTAATTTGAGAACATACATGTTTCCCAATAGCCAAGACATGGAACAACCTAAATGTCCATCAACAGAGGACTGGATAAAGAAGATGTGGCATATATATAGATAGAATATTACTCAGCCATAAAAATAAATGCATTAATGCCATTTGCAGCAACATGGATGGACCTAGAGATTATCATACTAAGCAAAGTCAGTCAGACAGAGAAAGACAAGTACCATATGATGTTACAAATGAACTTACCTATTAAATAGAAATAGACTCAGAGACATAGAGAACAGATCTGTGGTTGCCAAGGCAGTCGGTGGGTGGGAGCAGATGCAGACTATTATGATGGATAGACAACAAGGTCCTACTGCATGGCACAGGGAACCATATTCAGTACCCTGTGATAAACCATAATGGAAAATGATATGAAAAAGAATATATATATAACTGAATCACTTTTCTGTACAGTAGAAATTAACACAACATTGTAAATCAACTACACTTCAATAAAAATTTTTTTAAAAAACAAAACACACAGTGAAAAATCTTTAGGAATAAGTGCATTTTCCCATTTCAACCTTATGTTTCATTTCTAGTAAATTTTTTTTCTGCTTATTTTTTTGTCCTAGTGAGCCCTGATGCCCTCTATAGGATCCCCTTTAGACAACTCAAGCTTTTTCTTAGATACTAATGTCACATATTTCAAGCATGGTGTCACTTTCTTCCTTAGAGCAATACCTAAAACTTGTTTCTCAATAGTCTGCAGTCTCTCAAAAGTGGGGGAGGAAAGTTCTGACAGTCACTTGGGAGAGTTTTCACAGAGCTAAGTCACAGTTTCTGACTGCTATGATGAAGTAGCAACCCATAAGGTCACACGTACTGGAGATAACAAGTGTTCTCAAATATTTATTATAACACCAGGCCACAAATCATACTGCAGCAATCCACCAAGAGAAAGTACCTTCTTCATATCTCTTCTACAGTATCATCTTTAGCAACTGCGAAAAAAAACCTTTCTGTTTAAAAAGTATTATTCAGGTGATTCCCTGCATTACAGGTATAATCCACACAGTGACTATAGTCCTGAGTACAATATTTTAGTTTGCTGGGGCAAGAGAGACAATGATCTCTCATGAAAAGATATACTAATATTCCTTTATACATGAAAATTTCTAATTTATAGAAGGAAAACAGTAAATAAAATTTTCTAATTAACATTTTTTAACATAGTAAATTTATCATTTAAAAATATTAGCACCAGAAATCTGGGGTAAGACGGTAGACTGAATGCAGGTCCCTAAATTTGTCCTCTCCTCAAATCCCACTTACAGACAGCAAAGAGGGCTTTTTTTTTTTTTTTAATAACTGATATAAATTAACAAGAATGGAGAAAAGAACAACAGACTTTAGAAGCTAAAAAGTGGATGGTCCAGTGGAACTAGGATCAGACCTGAGAAAACAGAACTCAAGTCTGCAGAGGAAAAAGCAAGAACCCACCTGGCTGACCCCACATAATTCTCAAAGGTCCCAGGATGAGTGAGCAGTACCAGGTGTCTGGACATAGGAATGAGAGGTGGCAGGTTGAAACAAGGAAGACCAAGGTGGGAATTCTGAGAAGCCACTCGTGCTACCAGGCACCTGATGCTCCCCAGCCCACAGAAATCTGAAGGCTTGTTCTCTGGAGAGGATAAGCCAAGAGCTTCGACAAGGGGTGCTAGGTCCAGCTGAGGGAAACCAAATCAACGTGAATACTGGAAGCAGAGAGCCCCAACCCTTTCCCTAATTCAGCTCTCACAATAAGGGCGGCCAGAAAACATCCTTCCGCCAGACTGCAAGATTCCTCTCTGGAGAAAGTGAAGTCATTCCAGAAGTGCATAAACACATGAGCCTAGGAAGGTAGCCTCAACAACCAGTCTACCCAGACTATCCCATACAGTTCAAAACCGACAGGACTAAACTGTGTGCTCAGTATTTCCAATCAGCTTTTATCACCAACTTTTAATCATAAACAAAATGCCAAGAATTACCAGATAGATGATAAATTCCTTTATTATAGAAGATAAAACCCAGACAAAGGACAGGGCCACTTAGGGGAAGCAGAAACTAGGCAGAGATTTTCTTTTAAATGTTTTAATAAATCTTTTGAGAGTTAACAGAAAATACTGTATCCATGAAATAACAAAAAAGGTATTATTAAAGTAATAAAAAGTAACATTCAGAAAACTAAAATTAAAAAAAAAGCTTGATTACTAAGAACATGGTAACAAAGGAGAAGATGATAGAAAGAATGGAGAATCAAGCAAAGGGAAATTCTCAAGAAGTGAAGATTAAAAATAGGTGAGAAAAAAGTAAGAAAACCCAATATCCAAATAGCAGAAGTACCAGAAAGAGAAAACAGAAAGTAGAGGGGGAAAAAATTAACACTGAAATAATTCAAGAAGATTTCTTAGAACTAAAAGATATAAGCTATCAGAAAGGACCCACCAAGTGCCCAGTGTAACGTAAATAGAACTTCATGATAACGTATAATTTTGAAATTTCAGAAAACTGGGGCTAAGAAGAACTTCCTTCTAACTCATGGTTACATATAAAGGATTATGAATCAGAAATAACTTTAGACTTCTCCCTGTTAATACTAGAAGCAATGAGATAAACAGTCAGAAATCTAAGATAAAATAATTTCCAACCTAAAATTTGTTACCCAGCCGAATGATCAGTTAAGTATAAGCACAGGAAAAAGAATTTTGAGACACAGAAAATCTCAAACAATTGATCTCCCATGTGCTCTTCCACAAGAAATTACTAGAAAATGACCTCTATTAAAATGAGAGAGCAGACTAGGATGGTGTGGTATTCAGAAACAGGAGATCCAACAGAGAAGAAAGATAAAGGAAGGTGAGTAGAGTCCTGGGATGACAGCTATGGCAGGAGTAGAGGGTGACCACCCAGACTGAAGCAGTGTGACTAAGGACGTTGAACACCATCATCACCAAGATCCCCACAGCTGCCACACCTAGTTTTTAACCTGAGGTCAGAACATCAGCATGAACCATCTCAGAGCCTTAGCTGTGTTTGGCTCATTTTGACCACACACTTGGCCACAAAGTTGCTGGTCTTTTTCCTTCCTACTGCTGCTTCAACCCCCAGAGGTGCTCTGTTTTCACTTACTCCTGAGGTCTAGAGGTAGGCAACGATGGATTTAGATGCAAAAATAAAAAGCAAAACACCCCTTCAGGTATTTAGTGCATGACCCATATAACAACTGTGAGAAAGGCAGGCACCTAAAGTCAGACAGTGATTACTTCTGGTGGGGCAGGAGGGAGATGTACTTGGGGAGGAAGCAACATGGAGCTTTCTGATTGCTTCCTTCCAGGACTAGCAATCTTCTGATTCTTAACCTAGGACTAGATGACATTTTGCTATTCTTTAACAAGGACATATGTTTTTTATACATTCTTCTATATGCGAGATATGTTTTAGAAAAAATTAAGAAATCAATTCTAACGTAAATGTTGGAAGCAGGAATATTTTGCCACCTGTTTAGGGGTAAACTACCCCCTCCATGTTCTTTCTCTGTAAAGTCCTGCACTTTATTCACAGAGAAAAACATAACTGTTTACCTTATGAAGTAATACATCCATTTGTGAGATCTGAGTATATTTTCTATAAAGACTTTGAGAATCTCCTTGAATTTTCACAAAAAATCTAATGTGAAGACCAGATTAAATTAAAGACCAGAAGTTCCCCATCTCTGGCTTAAGGTCTAAGTCTAGGGTTCAATCCCTGGTCAGGGAACCATCCTGCATGCCATGCCAAAATACAAAAACAGACATTAAAAAAAAAAAGTTTGCATTCTGGAAATAGACTATCTGGGGTGACTGTCAACTCTACTAATGCTGTAACCGTAAGCAAGATCTCTCTCACAACCTCAGTTTCCCCAATTGTAAAACAGAAATAATACCACCTACCTCTCACTGGAAGAAGTTAATGAATTAACACATGTGAATTACATGAAACAATGCCTGACATATATTTTAAGTGCTCGGTGAAGACTAGGTGCTATTATTTTCATAAAGATAAGCAACTGTTTTACTATGTGTGGCAACCAACCATCTTTCTACAAAAGAGGCTATTTCCATCAAAAGGTCCATGAGTACCGGCCCTTGCTGTGGTCAGTCCCTCTCTCCATGGACTCCTGGCATTCCACAACTATCGATATCTTCTAATCTGCTCCTACTTACAGATGTAAGTTTGGAGGAAGCAGGTGGTGTTTATAACAACACTCAGGACTGAGACGTGGTTCCCTAAAACTGGCAGACTTAACTTGCAGGTGGGCTATCAAACGGCACTGCTGCCTCCTTCACCAACCAGCATCATAAGGGGATTCCTCTCAGCAGAGCCAGCACTTAGGTGTGAGCGATGACTCCCTGTAAACACCCAGGGCCACAACAGGGTCTGAGGCAAAGAGCACTGGACCGGGAGTGGGGACTACTGAGTTCCAACTGTGACTCCGTGTTACTCTCCTAAGGCCACTCCACTTCTCTCTGCCTGTTTTCTCACGCACAGAATCAAACACATCATTCAGCATTCCCAAGTTCTGGAATTCTCAGTGTGGGTTGGTTTATCCTTAAATATGATACAATTAGTGCAGGGTGGGAGGAAGGGAGGTCAGTCATGGGGCAGAGAGTCTTCTGAAAACATACCCCATCCTCTAAACCTGACTTCAGAGCTGGTGCTGACTTGCTGTGGGCTTCCATCCTCATGTCTAGGCAGGGCCTGTAACAATGTTATCACTTTTTAAAACATATGCCTAAACTAGTTCCTATTGCAGAAAATTGGCAGGTGCTCAGTCAATAGATTATTCCACCAGACAGTTGAATGCATTGGCCATTGGTCAAAAATGAGGTCATTGCAATCCTATGTGCTATAGCTGGAAAAGCCTGATGAGAAACAATTGTCTATTTTGTAACAAATAGGAATCCATATTCTGATCCCCCTAAATTTGCCTTGCTTGGTGTGCGGTTTGGGAGCAAAGGAAGATCATGTTCAAGGTCAAGTTGGCTTTGCTCTTTGATTCATCTGATTGTCCATGCATGTTTCACATCAGCAAATCCCCAACCAGATTCCAGCTGACCTGCTGGAATTTCTGTCCAACATCACTAGATCCCTGGTCTTTCTCTCAAACCTGCACAGTTGGAAAAAACGAGTCAGAAGACTCTTGCCCCAGCCATCTGGACACACACACTCAGGGGATATGTGTAACATGAAACCTGTGTGCTTTTCCAAAAAAAAATTTTTTTAAGCCTTTAAGGGACACAGAACTCTTATTACCAGAGGCTGAGGTGTCCTTCCAGCAGGCAGGCCAGCAGGCATTCGTAGACACAACTAGCCCTGTGGATTCACAGCAGATGAGACCTGCACTTTGATTTTACCAGTAATTTGTCCACACATTTTCATCAAGTATTTAATGTTGACCTAAGCAAGCATCTCCACTCACGGCAAGCAAAAAACTCCAAGAGGAAAACTTTCAAAGCCATAGTTTCTCCTCGGCTGCAACCCTTCCTTCCTTCCTCCTTCCCAAGACGGTCTGACTGAACTTGAACCTGACCCCACCCTGGGCTGGGCTCTCCACGCAGGCATTGTGGTTCCTCCCGCCAGCTGCAGCCTGTGCAGACAGAATACCTGAGACCTCGGCCAAAACAGGAAGGCCGGCGCCTCTCTGAAGGGAGGCCTGGGGAGTATCCATCTCCCAGGCGACTGCAGATAAGAGATGAGGGGGCCGGGCTTGCCACACCTCCGGGTTATGTCCCAATCAACCCATCTGACCCAGTCAACCCATCTGATTAATTGTTCATTCATTCACTCAACACACGAATTGAGTACCACTGGTTTAAAGCCCTGAGCTGGGGCTTGGGCACAAAGGTGGTTGAAATGAACCCCTATCTCAGGGGCCCCCGTGCTGTGACAGCCACCAAGGTGCCTGGCATCTTGCATGCCTCTGACGCCCCCAGAGAAGCCTCTGCAATCCCAGTGTAGATCCCTCAGCAGGGTCCCCGAGGCAATGGAGGGCTTGAGTAGGGGAGTGGGCAGATGATCACCGGCCCAGCCCTCTCCTGGGTCTCACCTCTCCCTTAGCACAGAGGGGGCTTGCAGATGCAGGTCCACCTTCCAGTCCCAAGAACACATCTTGTCACAGACTAATGGCAGGCTGGCTGTGGTGAATAAACTTTTCAAGGCTAAATCACCAAGACCGCCCAATTCTGGATTCTCCAAAAGCCTGCTCATTACCAGTCTGCAATGAAGCATGTCTTTAACTAGACAGTAACTGGCTTCTATCTACAATGGCAGAATCTTGTGTTTTACAGATGGGGATTAGGGCAGTAAAAAAGGACCCCAGACTGGGCCAGAAAACCCCTATATAGTAATTCATGCCAAGATCCAGCCATGAATAGAGGTAGAGGGGAGGAGGAAAGGGGATTAGAGGAGGAAACAAGAAAATGAGGGAGGGAAAAAAGGAGTCAGAAAGAGGTGGTGGTGTGATGAGGTGGGGGGGAGGTGCGGTGTAGATAGCAGGAGAAATCTAAAGAGGCTTAAAATGCTGCTTTGCATTCTCTTAATGTCCACCAATTCCAGTAGATGGTTTGATGCTCCCATCTGGGGTCCTGTGGACCTCACACATTTCTGAAGTAACACAACTTCCCAAGAAATCACGTAGGAAAGTGACAGAAGTCCTCACCCATGCTCGGGTCAGGCTGTCTGAGGCTGACAATGTGGAGGGCAGAAGAATGAACATACTGGCTCCCAGGCTGGCCTCACCCAGTGCTCTCCAGGAAGAGGGGCGGTGCCTGAGGACCAGAGGGGAATGTCCAGCTATGCAGGGAGCAACCCCCAGCCCTGACCCATACCAGGCCCTGCCTTGAATTCAGACCTGGTCAGCTAGCTTGTCTACTGTCTCTGTCCCTGGTGGCCTTTGGGAACCACGTTTTAGCCACTGCAGCACCTGGTTCCAGCTTCTGATCTTGCCTCACAGTCCTCCACCTCATCTCCTGCTTCCCCAGCAAGCTCTGAGCCCTCATAAAGGCCTGAGTGGGCTCACAGAGGCTGGCAGGGCCTCAGAACCCCTTGATCCACAGGAGAAGGGGAGCAGTAGAGAATTCTTGGTGGAAGAGAACATTTCTGCCACTTTCCTCCCAGGCTATGCCCAGAGAAGCACCGTGGAACAGCACTTTGGAGCCCAAGCTCTGAGTTCGAAGCTTAGCTGAGCCACTGACTTTGCAGCCTCAGTAAAGCTGCATAACCTCTCAGGACTTCAACTTCCCCGCCTATAAAATGGGGATCACCATCTGACCCAAAGCACTAGGCTGTTTCAAGAATAAAATAAATGTGAAGTGTCTGACCCAGAGCTGGTGCTCATTATATCCCTACACATAAACAAGCAGGTTCTGCCACCTGAGTGCTGGTCAAGTGAGACCCACAAAGGGAGGAGGGACAAGTCCTTGTTCTGGGGCTAAGAGCTCCTGTCCCTGCCCTGAGCCCATTCCCAGAGCAGTGAGCTCTTCAGACCAGTCTCCAGGATTCTGCCACCCTGAGCAAGTGAGGTCTTGGCCCATCACATTTGGTTTTTATTTCACTGAGGAGAGAGCCGAGCCTAATGAGCAGGGTTCTCAACCCTGGCTACATGTGGGATCATCTGGAACACTTGAAAATGCCCATCAACGGCCCGTCCCAGCTGTGCTGATCCACTTGGTCAGGCATGGGGCCGGGGATTCTTTTTTTTTTTCCCCACGAGGATCTCCCAGTGTTTCTAATGTGCAGGCAGGGTCGAGAACCCCAGGGACAGAGGCTGGCAAACTCATTTAAAGAACTCATCAGCAGGGCCGAGAAGACATTGTTCTCTCTCAGCTGGACCAGGAAGGGAGCTGGGTACTGAGGCCTGAGTTCTTGGAAGTTGTTTCACCTCTCTGGGCCACTGTCCCTGCATCTGTGAGATGGAGAAAACAACCCTGTCCAGCCTCCCGCACAGGGTTACCTGTGAGGGTCACGCGAGATGGTGTGTGTACTGCGCCACCTCATAAGTGAGACTGAGACACCAGGACTTCACAAACCACTTGGCATGGGGGAGTTCAGGTTTCCTCCTGGTCCCTCCGTGAGCAGAGAGTAAAGGCTGAGGGAGCCGCCCTGGGACAGGGCTCCCCAGCCCTGCGAGGCTCGAGAGCAGACAGCCAGAATCACGACTCCACACAGAGGCCATCCTGGGTACTGCAAGGCCCTTCCAGGCAGGCCTTCCTCCCCAGGGCTGGAAAACCCTTCCCCTTCCCAGCAAGGGCACGAAGCCCTGCGGAGGGAGAGGAGCCCGCCAGGAAGGCTCGGGAAGCTGCCGGGAGGGGAGGACGAGGCAGCAGGGTCATGGGGGCAGTTGGGCCACTGTCTTCATCTCAGGAGGAGAATGGGGGCCCAGGGAAAGGGGGGCCCTGGGCAGAAGTTCCAGAGTAAGGTGTCCCCATACGGGCGTTATCACTGCAGGGGGGCTAAGAGGCTGCGGTATGGTGTCACTATCTCACACCCAATGCACTTGTTCCTGCACACTTAGTCAATGTCTACTACCTGCCAGGACCTTAAGACCACCCAGGAAGACCCCAAACCTCTCTTCAGTAGCCACAGTGCAAGCCAGCAGTGAGTCCCAGAGAACGGCAGAAGCATGGGTGTGCTCCTGACACCCTGAGTGGGACAGGGGACAGTCACCTGAAGAGTTTCTGGGGTGAATTCTTAAGTAAAGAATATACATCTTTAGCCTACTCACTTTGTATGTTTGGAATTTTGTCAGAGTTTTTTTTTTTTAATCCCAAACAGTGAAAATTGTCTCTTCTGGTGAAATTAATTTCCATCTTAATAAATACAGCTCTGTTGGCTTCAAAATCGGCATGCCCTCCCCAAACAACTTCCACCCATCCCAGAGCTTCACCTACGTGTCCGCACCGCGTATGACTGGATCGCCAGATCCTCACTCACCTCTTACATTCCCCACACCGCTCACCGCCCCCGCCCCCGCCCCCCTACACCCCCGCCCTGTTCCTGCTGGGTGTTCCTTCCAGATCCGGCAGGACACCGCTAGTCAGCCAGCCCGGGTTCTGCCTGCACCGCCTCTCACCATCTCGCCCTCACCTGACCCTCCCCGACCTGCAGAGGCGCTGCATCACCATTACTTTTCTGGGTTGCCAACAACAGCCTCTCAAATCAGGTTTCTGCCTCCATTCTGCACCCCTGTCTCAAGCCACTGGTCTTCTAAAATATAACAATGCTATCACATTTCCCAGAGTCTCAAGGAAAGCCCAAGTCCCTTGGCGCAGCAGACAAGGCCTTTGGTGAGCTGGCTCTGCCTGTTCCCCACCACCCCCAACCCCAGGCACCCTCACTGTATACTCTCTTGGGTCTTTGTATTAGCTTCCCTTCCTGTAAGATTTCTTTCCTTCTCTTCTTCTAAACCCTGTATTCCAGCAACAATCAGCTCAGGCGGAATCTCTTTTCCTGACTCTCAGGCTGGGTTGAAAGCCCACCACAACCCCAGGTTCCCTGTGTAAACCCCTGTCATGGTACTTTCCACAACTTAGTAGCAGCTTACTTGTCTGAATCTCTGGTGACACTGTGAGCAATTAAAATGAATAAAATGGTAAATGTCATAACACAGATAAATCTCAAAAATACCTTGGGTGAAAAAAGCCAACTGCAAAATAATTCATTCATCCACAATTATTTATCAGGTGAAAGGATCCATGCAGTATGATTAAAGGTACATACAATCTTCAAACACTAAACAACTGCAGAAATCAATTGTGGCTGTCTACAGACAGTAGAAAAATTAAAAAATACAGGCAGGACACGCATCAGCCTCAGGCACGTGGTTGCCCGGCGGGAGAAGAGGGAGTGCATAAAAGTGCAGCTTAGACTATGTCTGTAATGCTTCATTTATTTTTATTTTTAATAGAGATCTGAAGCAAACCTGGCAAAATATTATCCATGAAATTTGGGGTGTGAATAGATAGGCATCTATTATATTATTTCCTGTATATTTGAAGTATTTCATCAGTATATTTTAAATTTTTTAATGAGGAACCAGAGTCTCAAATGCCCTCATGAATATCCCTCAGGGTCTGAGCAGACTGCTGCAGCCTCTTACCTCAATCGAACTCCCTCAGCCTGCCTGCCCCACTGGGCTGGGCAGGAAGGCAACCTGGATATGTAAACATTACTTTTATCCTCGTTTTTACCAATGAGAAAACCAGGCTCAGAACATCTGACCTTGCTCAGACCACACAGGCTCCCAGATTTTGGACCATATCATCTGCTTATACTCTCCCCTATTTCACCCAAGAGCAAGAACTTAGGTTAAACGGAAAATGGTAAAGAGAATTCTAGAAATAGAAACAGTTGCATTCATCTATATTTATAAACCAGTATATATCAAGGGGAAGAAGAGGGTTCAGAGAGGTGCAAAGCTGGAGGTACAACCAAATGAGTAACTTAGGGCTTACTGAATGAAATAATGAAGCTTATTGACTGAAAACCAAGTGGGTTTGGATTTTGTCCTATAGGCAACAGACAGCTACTGAAGATGTTTAACCTGGGGAATGACACAAGCAAAGCACTGTTTCAGGAAAGATAATCTGGCTTCAGCACACAGGAGATGTCGGCTGCCTATAGGCGATGGATGAGAAGATTTTGGAGGGATAAAGTTAGATTTAGAAATCATCTAAGCAGCCCACATAAGAAATGACATCTGCTGATCTAAGGTAAGAGCTGTGAGACTGAAAAAGATAGGAGGATTTAAGCTAGACACAGAAATAAAAGTTAACACTAACTTTCCAGGCCTGGGGAAATTCAGAAGATTAGCTAATTATTTGTTTACTGTTTTGGGGGAGAGAGTAAGGAGGAGAAGGTAAATAAAAAGAGGAGAAAGAAACTGAGTAGCTCAGCCCTGCTTCTGTCTAAGTCAAGGTGATGCTCAGGCATCCAGGGAGTTGGCACTGTGGAGCTGAGTTCAAGGAAGCTGGAGAAGCAGGTAAGAGCCACCCAAGCTTCAGTGATGCGGGAAGGCTCCCTGACGAAGAGCACGGAGAGAAGCACTGACTGCACAGAACGGACCCTGGGCCCACTGCCCACAGCAGGGGACAGGAGGACTAAGAGGAGAGTCAAGACAGTGCTGTGTCCTAGAAGAAACAGGAAGAGACCATTTCCAATCAGCACAGTCTGATTGCTACAGACTGAAGGTGTGTGTCCCCCACCCCCAAATCCACATGCTGAAACCTGACCCTCAGTGTGATGGTGTTAGGAGGCGAGGCCTTTGGGAAGTGATTAAAGCTGGAGTTCCAGCTCATGAAGCAGGAATCCTCGGGAATGGGATCTGTGCCCCTATCAAGGAGACCCCAGAGAGCTTGCTTACTCTCCCTCTATGTGAGGACACAGTGAGAAGACAGCGGTCTGTGAAGCAGGAAGCAGGCCTGCACCTCAGTACCTGGGACTTTCAGCCTCTGGGCCTAGAGAAATAAACACCTGCTGTTTAGAAGTCGCCCAGTCTATGACATTTTGATACAGCAGCCTGAAGAGGCTGGGACAGCGGTCAGTGGCCCAACGGGGGTCAAGAATGAGAAATGAGCAATAGTTCTGGATTTAGAGATTGAGAAGTCAGTCGGACCTCAGAAGAATTTCACAGACAGCAGAGTCAGGCGTGTTGGACCCACTCCCTCTATAGCTCCTGAGAAGTGGCTGTGGCCTTCCCTGTAGGCGAGCACAAACCCCCTCTCTCCCCAAGCAGTATCAGTTCCCACCTGCCGGCTCAGCTCAAGGCACCTGCTGGCCGCTGCTGTGCTCCATCCAGCGAGCCACCCTGGTGGAGGTGGCCAAGGCAGACCAGCGTTTGCAATGTGGGCCCACAAGTGGGAGGCACCACACTGCCAGGCCTGGCAACAATCTTCCTAGATTACCAAAAAGTTAGGCTTGGAGATGCATCATTTCAGTTTCTAATGCAGAACAAAGAATTAAAATGTGCCACATGTCACTTTATTTTCTAAAATGTATTTCTATCTGCCCAACTTCTCCAGCAATAAAATCATTTTGGCATGACACTCATCTCACACAAATGAAAATATAATCCAAGAAAATGGCATTGTAGAAGCTTTAAGCCAAACAAATGCTTGAGAGTACCTTGTTTAAGTTGTCATGCTATTTAGCTTTGTATAGTAATGGAACTCTGCGCTGTGCAATGATGCATGTTTTGGAAGAGACAGACTGGGAGGTGGGAAAGGAAAAGGGGTTCGTGCTGCCCACCTGCAGGCTAGGGAATCAGGAGGTGAGAAAAGGGAGGCGGTGAGGAGATGCACTGTCATGGGAAGTTTAGACATGGAATGAGAGCTACGACGCAGCAGCTTGAGATGGAAGGCTGAGATAGGATATAGTGACCTGGGTGGAGAGGAGGACGCGCCAGGTGAAAGACACCAGACTGAGGGCAAGTCTGCATCCTGACCATGAGGCCTCCAGCGCCACTCCTCCCCTCTACCCTGCTCCCAGGACAGTGGCAGCCAGGCATGCCCCTGGCAGGACACTGGAGAACTTTCTAGAGAATACGAACTGCACCAGAGGAGAGACCTACAGAAATTGACATTTGGGAGACCTCTGATGAAACAGCCCCGTCTGCCACAGGCTCACCCGACAGTGATGCCCCCCTGCCAACCACCACTCTGCACATAGAACTTCCAATCAGCATTTCAGAAGCCTCATTATTAAACACAAAGAAATGAGCAAGGACTATAAGAAAGCACTGAAGGACGCTTGTAGCAATTGTCACAGAGAACAAAACAGGATACAACAGAATAAAGAAGCCTGGAAAACCAGATGATGTAGACAGCAAAGGAAAATAAATCCTCTATAATTTATAGGTTGAAGGAGTCAAAAGGAGATACGATATCCATAAAACGAGAATAAGATATGCTTTTAAAATTAACAGAGAACAACAAAGAGCTCTTGGAAATTAATGGACAAAACAAAAAAATTCAGTTAAAAGGTTGTAAATAAAAGTGAGGAACTCTCCCATAAAGTAGGAAAGAAAAAAGGAATAAACTGTAAGGAAGATTAGAAATACAAGAGGAGGTTCAAACCAGGCACCCCACCATCACACTAGCCAGAAATCAAGAAAATTTAAAAAAGAAAGCAAACTAAAACAGACCGAGAAAACAAAGGAGAAGAAACTGTCACAGAAATTGCTGAAAATTCCAGATGGAAAGGGTACCTGCGTGCCTGTCTTGGTGCTGAGTCATATTCGACTCTTTGAGTGCCCAATTAATAAAAAATTTCATTATATTAATTGTAAAACTCAGGGTAAAGGGAAGATCCTAAGCACTCTGAGGAGAAGAAACAGGTTACCAAGAGCAGAAATCAGAATAGCACCAACCTCCGAGATGTCACTGAAGCATAGAAGGGAGAGCAACGACTGCCAAAATTGGAAGACTGATTCACGTTTACTTCCCCATATGAAGCAATGCTCTGGCAATTCAGCTCTGTGTCCTACAATTCAATTTAATTCTGACACTGTCTACCCAGAGAGAGTATCATATCCCACAGCTCAGGGCTCCATCCTACAAGACTGCCTCCTCCCCTTCAGATGGCCCTCCCAAGTCCAGGCTGTCCCCTGTACTTCTGAGCTACAGGCTATAGACTGGAGGTCCCAAATATCCCCTCCTTGGGTTCAGTTAATTTGCTAGAGTGACTCACAGGACTCAGAGAAACAGGTTTCTTACTAGATCACCGGTTTATTACAAAGGGATATAATTCAACAACAGTTAAATGGAAGAGATGCACAGGGCAAGGTATGGAGCGTCCACACTCTCTGGAAGCCACTCTCTCTTCATCTTCATGTGTTCACCAACCCAGGAGCTCTCCACACCTAGCCCTTTAAGGTTTTTATGACAGTTTCACTACCCAAGCATGGTTGATGAGATCCTTAATCATTGGTGTTTGAGCTCAATCTCCAACCACTCTTCTCTTCCCTGAGGTGGGGGAAGGAGGGTGACTGAAAGTTCCAACCCTGAAATCACAAGGTTGGCTCCATTAGCAACCAGCCCCCATCCTGAGACGCCTTCCATAAGTCATCTAATTAACACAAAGACACCTTAGAGTTCTCATCACTGGAAACTCAAAGGTTTTTAGGGGCTCCATGCCAGGAATGAATGAAGACCACATCTATCTATCTGTATATCTATCTAATTATAGATCACAGTATTACAAAAGTGAAAATGATTATCAGCCTAGATTTTTACATCTCCTATCAATCACATGTGAAAGTGGAAAAGTAACATATGCCATCATAGATAAAAGAGGATGACCTGGGATACAGACAACAGGAACCAAGGCCTGGGAACAGGGAATGCAAGTGCTAGTACAACAGCCACGACCCAGGCCTGAGACTGGCCATCTAGGACGATGAAGAGGGAGTCTCCACGAGGACATATACAAAGGGAGCACAGAAGAGAATGCCTGCTAAGTATTTGAAAGTGCTATGTGGAGAGCTTTTAAAAATAGTGATGATCACCTAGAAAATCAAGCAAATGAAAAAAACGGAAGGTATTGGGTTGACTGGTGGCCTGCCAAAAGACGTCCACATCCTACTGCTGGAAACCTGTGAATGTGACCTTATTTGGAAAGACAAAAGATCTTTTCAGATATAATTAAGGCTCTTGAGATGAGATCATCTTGGATTAGCCAGGTTGGACCTATTTCCAACAACAAGTGGCCTTACAAGACACCTATAGAGCACAGACACGAGGAGGAGAAGGCCATGTGAAGACAGAGGCAAGATGAGAGTGATATGACCACAAGCCAAGGCACTCTGCAGCCATCAGAAGTGGGAGGAGGCAGGACACGTTCGCCTCCACAGCCTCTGAAGGGTATGCAGCCCTGCTCAATTTCAGACGCTCAGCCTCCAGAGCTGGAGGGGAGTACACTCCCGCGGTTTTGTCACCAAGTTGTAATTTATTAAAGTAGTTCTAGGAAACTAATACATGGAGTAAATTTAATTTTAGGAAAAGTTGAAAATATACAACAAAGCAATCAGAATACACAATGTGATTCAAAATTAATATATTGTATTACATGTAAAAATTAATACTAAAAGAAAAAATGACATATTAGGAAAATTTTCTCAACACATAACAAACATTGTCTAGCACTAACATAAAGCTAAGTAAATATTTGCTTTATGTTGAATTAATTGTTAAGGTAGAAGAGCTATAATATTGGGTTAGTAAAAAAGTTCCTTTGAGTTTTTCCATAATATCTTACAGAAAAACCCAAACAAATTTTTTGGCCAACCCAATACATTAAAAGGTAAGACAATCTAAAGGAAAAATAAGAGTACAGACAATGCAAAGATAAAGAAATACAAGTGGCAATTAAAAAAATGAATAAAATTATCCTCAGTAATGACTTAAGAAAAATTTTTTTAAATCACAATTTTTGCCCAACACATGGCAGAAATTTAAAAAACTGAACATATCCAATACGGTCAAGCGTATGGGGAAGAACTCTTATATACTGTTACTAGGTGTTCAGAAAGGAACAACATTATTACAAGGCCATTCGGTAGTACCTAACAAAATATTCAATGTGCTTCATCTTTGTCCTATGAGTTCTATTGATAAGACTTGATCCTCCAGAAATAATCTTTAAAATTTTGTACAAGGATATTTATGTTGGCAACATGTAATAACAACAAACTGTGAAAACCTAAATATCTATCAATAAATTAATGTTTTATACAGATATGGAATACTCTGCAGGTGTCATAGAAGAACAAGGGGATCCTAAATGTACTGCCATTGCAGGGTGTCTGTGATATATTATTGGGTGGGAAAGGAAAAGCAGCAAAACAACATAGAATTACATTTTTACAAAGAACTACATTTACATGTTTATGTATGTAAACATGTGCATATATGCTTGTACATGTATAGAAAATAGACTGGAAAGATATTCACAATCTCCCTCTGGGAATGGTAGTGGGAGAATGGAGTAAGGGGAAAATATTTTCACTATTTACTTTATATTTCAAAAATTTTAAAAATTTACAACATAAAAACATTAACTTTGTCTTTTAAATAAAAGGAAAAATAAAATTTGACAAGTGCATTTGTTTTCTGATTTTAAAATTAACTACTGTGGTTTTGAAATGCGTCCGCAAATCCTTTGACACTTCTCCATTCAAAAGGTAAGAAACTAAATCCCCTCCCTTTGAATGAGGGCCAGACTAAGTCACTCACTTTTAACAGTTTGTGGTAAAAGTGCTGCTACGGGATTTCTGAGGCTAGATCATGAAAAGGATGGCTCTCTCTTGCACGCGCTCTCTCTTGCTCATTCTCTCTCTTGTCTGTCCTTGGGGAATCCAGTTACCTCATGACTTGAGGACACTCAAACAGCTCTTTGGAATGGACCACATGGAGTGGAACTGAGGCCTCCTGCCAGCAACCAATACCAACTTGCCACCCAGATCCTCCAGCTCCAGCTAAGCTTTAATAAGTCTGCAGTCCCTGAACCTCATGAGAAAACCTGAGGCAGAACCATCAACCAAACCATACCCAAATTCCTGACCCACAGACAAGGCAAGAAATAATAAATGTTTATTGTTGCTTTGTGCCACTAAATCTGGGGGTAACCTGTTCAGCAACAATAAATATCTACCAATCTCCCTCTGGAGAGCAGAGTGGGGAAATGGATTTTTTTTTTTTAAGTTTTACCTTTTTCCTTTATACATTTATGATTGTTTGGCTTTTTAAAGTCATTTATACTGAAAGAAAGAGAAAGAAAGACTTTTAAGCATATTTTTAAAAATTGTTTTTCCTGACCTTAAAACTAACACTAGTGAAAAAGGACAAAGTTGGAGGGCTGACATTACCCACCTTCAAGACTCACATACAGCTATAAAAATCCAAAAAGAGGGATACTGGAAAACAAATAAGTAGAGCAAGGAAACAGAGTAAAGAGCCCAGGAACAGACCCATGCAAATACAGTCAACTGATCTTTCACAAAGGATCAAACACAGTTCAGTGAAGATAGGACAGTCTTTTTAACAAATGGTGCTAGACTGGACATCCACATGCCCCCAAAATTTAGATACTCAGCTTATACATTCCGCAAAAATTAACTCAAAATGGATCACAGACCTAAATGTCAAACACAAAATTATAAACCTTCTAGAAGATAACATAGATAATCTAGGTGACCTTGGGTTTAATAGTGAGTTTTTAAATACACCACCAAAAGCATGATCTGAGAAAGAAGGAAAAACTAACGTTAGATGTCATTACAATTAAAAACATCTGCTCAATGGCACCCTACTCCAGTACTCTTGCCTGGAAAACCCCATGGATGGAGGAGCCTGGTGGGCTACAGTCCATGGGGTCGCCAAGAGTCGGACACGACTGAGCGACTTCACTTTCACTTTTCCCTTTCATGCCTTGGAGAAGGAAAGGGCAACCCACTCCAGTGTTCTTGCCTGGAGAATCCCAGGGACAGGGGAGCCTGGAGGGCTGCCGTCTGTGGGGTCGCACAGAGTCGGACACGACTGAAGCGACTTAGCAGCAGCAGAAGCTCTACAAAAGGCTCTGTTAGAAGAATGAAGAGACAAGCCACAGACTGGGAAAAATATTTGCAGAATATATATCTGATAAAGGATCCAAAATATACAAAGATTTCTTAAAACTCAATGATAAGAAAACCACCCAAAAAACAGGCAAAAGACACCTCACCGAAGATCATATACAGATGTCAAATGAGCATATGAACACAGGCTCAATATCATATCCTTAGGGAGCTGCAAAGTAAAAAACAATTGATATCAATATGCCCCTCCCAGAATAGCTAAAATCCAAGAAACTGACACCACCAAATGCTGATGAGGATGTGGAACAATAACAACTCTCATTTGTTGCTAATGTGAATGCAAAATGGTACAGCCTCTTTGGAAGAAAGTCTGGCAATGTCTTACATAGGTCTTACCATATGATCTAGCAACCGTGCTCCTAGGTATTTATTCAAATGGGTTTAAACATTACATCTTCATAAAAACCTTCACACAAGTGTACATAGAAGTCTTATTCATAATTGCCAAAATTGGAAGTGACAAAAATGTCCTTCAATAGGTGAATGGACCAAAAAAAAAACCCTCAAAACAAACTAACAAATCTGTAGTATACCTACTCAATGGAATATTATTCAGTAATAGAAAGATATGAGCTATTAAGGCACAAAAATACATGGAGAAACCTTGAATGCTTAGTGTAAAAAGGCAGGCTGAAAAAGCTGCATACTGTATAATTTCAACTATAGGGTACTCTGGGAGAGGCAAAATATAGAGGTACTGAAAAGATCAGAGAGTTCATTAGGTTGCCAGGAATTCAGGAGTAGAGATAGGAAGGAAATGAAATAGATGGAATATTTCAGGCATTAAAACTATTCTGCATGATACGTAATGATGCATGCATGCATGCGTGCAAAGTCACTTCAGTCATGTCCTGCTCTTTGTGACCCAGTGGACTATAGACCTCCAGGCTACTCTGTCCATGAGATTCTCCAGGTAAGGATACTGGAGTGAGTTGCCGTGCCCTCCTCATAATGATGGATACATATCAATATATATTTGTCAAAACCTATAGAACTATAAACACAAAGGATGAACCCTCATCTAAACCATGGGCTTTAGTTAATAAAATGTGTCACTATTGGTTCACCAGTGATAACAAACATACTGATGCAGGGTGTCATAGGGGAAACCAGTAGGGAAAGGAGACAGAAAGGATATGGAGACTTCTATTGCATTGCGTAGTACACATGCTCAGTTGTGTCCGACCCTCCAACCCCATGGACAGAAGCCTGCTCAGCTTCTCTGTCCATGGAATTTTCCAGACAAGAATACTGGAGTGGGTTGCCATTTCTTCCTCCAGGGGATCTTCCCAACCCAGGGATCAAACCCACATCTACTGCGGCTCTTGCATTAGCAGGTAGATTCTTTACCCTGAGCCACTTGGTAATCCAGGGGCTTCTGTACTATGTGCCGCTGCTGCTGCTAAATCGCTTCAGTCATCTACGACTCTGTGCGACCCCATAGACGGCAGCCCACCAGGCTCCCCCACCCCTAATTTTCTATAAACCTAAAACTGCTCTAAAAACTAAAGTCTGGTTTTTTTTTTAAGTAGCACTAACCCTGGGTGTTCTTTGGAAGGAATGATGCTAAAGCTGAAACTCCAGTACTTTGGCCACCTCATGTGAAGAGTTGACTCATTGGAAAAGACTCTGATGCTGGGAGGGGTTGGGGGCAGGAGGAGAAGGGGATGACCAAGGATGAGATGGCTGGATGGCATCACCGACTTGATGGACGTGAGTCTGAGTGAACTCCGGGAGATGGTGATGGACAGGGAGGCCTGGTGTGCTGCGATTCATAGGGTCACAAAGAGTCGGACACGACTGAGCGACTGAACTGACTGACTGACTGACTGAACCAATTGAAGGAAAAGTTGAAATAAGATAATACAGCCGCCTATAACCTCAGCAGAAAGACAACCGCTGTTAACACCTGGGCTTAGTTCCCTCCAGTCGCTTTTCCAGTTTGGGGTTTTTGGTTTTGTTTTTTAAATGTCTATGCGTACATCATTTTTTCTTTTTCTTTTTTTTTTAAAAAGAGTTGAAATCATTCTGTGAAATCCATTCTGAAGGTTTATGGTCTAGTTTCAGTTCAGATTTTTAACTGCAAAGAAAGTAGCCCATATAAAACACTAGTGATACCAAAAACAGATTCTAGAGGGGCCAGTTGCTATGGGAATGATTGAAAATAAATTTCATTTCACACTACACCCCGGTAATGTACTGACCAGAAGGAAAGAGAAATACCAGGAGTAAGTCAGAAGGGTAGCCAAGAAAACTTCTAATCAGGAAGGCAAATACTTCAGCCTACTGAAGTTTCAAAGAAGCCAGTAGCATCACTTTGCAATTTAACTACTTATGCTCTTTCAGCAATCATATCAATGTGGGGAAAGGACCCAGGCAAAGCGGCTGGAATATATTCTCTCTCTTCTTTACTGACAGTTTGATGGCCAAACAGCCAGCAGGTCTCTCTCAGGATGTGGGCTGTCTCAGCAGCATGGTGCAAAGCCAGGAAAAAAAAAATCACTCCTTCTCTCCAAAGGAGATGCTGCAAATGTTCAGGAAGTTGCAAAGCTCAGGCTAGAGGTGATCAGTCTGGACACTGCATTGGCCCTTAGCACTGGAGAGGGCCCTGGGTGTCCTGCACTGTACAGGGGTTAACACTTTAGATGCTGAATCATGGGGCAGTCTGGAGGTTCTGGGGGATGGACCAGGAGGCCAGAGGGTAGGGGGCATTCCAGGAACTCAGGCGAGTGACTATTTTCCCACAAATGAATCTTAACATATGAAAAAGCAAAAGGCTAGATCAGGGTGTTCCAACTGATTTCTCACCTTCCCACAACCAACACGTTTATGAAAGACCAGACTGTTTAGAATACACCCGAGGGGCAGCCTTGAAGGGAAAAAGCAGAGCCAATACCACAGACAGACGGTGGTACTGTTCCCATCTCAGGGAAGAGCACAGCTTTACCATCAAACAGATCCATTTCATACTCAGCTCTGCCAAGTGTTACTATAAACTATATAATCCCCACTTTCCTCATCTGTAAAAGGAGTGTAATGGTTTCCCCTCCGTGAGTTTATGATAATGAGATAAGCCCTGGGAGGTGCTAGCCAGAATGCCTGGCACAGAAGGTGCTCATGAGACATAGTGCCGGCGCCGCCGCCACCACTAGAGATGGCTGGTCTCTGCTCCTGATTCCTTTCTTTATTCTTTGTTAACACAGCTAGGGGCTCCATCGCCCTCTCTCTGTCCATATTCCAATACAGATGTCCAGTCACTATCACCGTAAAAATACAAAGTCCCAAAAGTGTGAAATAGCAGGCAGTTATCTTTTTCCTACAGCATCCCAGGAATAGTTCTGTATTCTGGAGAGAAACAAAGACTTCTGACGCCAAACCATCCCAAATCACAAAGCTATTGATACAGTTATGGACATTTTGGGTAACAGACTCTAACTCAAACACAGGAACTAGGATTAGAGTTGCCAGGCATCATCAAAGCTGCAGAAAACCCAGGATTAGAGTAAACACTGATTGATTGATTACCAATATATGACACCATTTCCAAATGGTGCAAAAGAATATCCAGCTGTTTGCTTTCTTTCTTTAAGTTTAGTGGATTCATATTTTTGTTTTTAAAAAATCAATATTGAAAACTATAGATAATCAAACATATATCTGTCTGCATTTCCCAGAAATGACAATTGTTAACATTTGTTATGTTCGCAGCAAGTCCTTTTTTTAAAAAAAATAATAAGACAAATAAAATTAAAATCTATTACCATCCCTACTCCCAAATCTGTTTATCTACAATTCCTACCAAGAATTTATCTTTGTCTAATCCAGTTCTACTTTATTCTTTCCCTTATCTAAATTTTCTTTTTTTCTAACAGAAAGCAAATTTAAGAAAACAATGTACAAAGGAAGATGTCTATGTGAAGAGAAGCTGCACCAGGACACACTCTCACCTGCTCCAGGCACAGCACATGCTCACTGCAGGCAAAGGCTATCAGGGGTTATTCTGCATACTCAGACCTACCAACACCTAGGAAGCAGTCCAGACCCCCCTAAGGCCTGCGACTGAACTCCCAAAGGCTTACCTGGGTCCAAGTGCGTGAAAGAGCCCACCACAAAGTCCAGGGTGGACACGGCAAGCAGGAGCAGAAGCAGCAGCTGGAGACGGATTATCCACTTGACACCTGCTAGGTTAATCCCCAGCAAGGCCAGAAGCATGGTGACTGAAATTCCTCGCACGGCCCAGATATTCCTGAGACTCAGCAGATCCGAGACGGATTCAGCGAAGCCGGTGATGTACATGGCACCTGCAACACACTGACAGGCATCTCCAGGTAGGAAGAGTCACCAAGGAAAAAAAAAAAGCCTCAGGGCTGCCCAGCACTGAGGGCCCTGCTCCCCTTTGGAATGCAACACCCAGAAAGCAGCAAGGGGGTTAAACGAGCCCTTCTCCCCCAGGAGCCCTTCCTGGGGCCCCCTTCCCTCTTGCCTACATCTCTCCCACCATCCACAGGGGAGCATGACTATCAGTGGTAACTAACATGAAAAGACTATGGGAAGAAGATGGGGCTTTGGGCCAAAGAGACCTTGAGACTCCCCTGTGAAGAACTAAATAGAGAACACAAACACAAGGTGAGGTGGGGTCCTATCTCAGAGCCTTAGAGGCCACTGAAGCAAACTACAGTGTTTTCTCTATTTCTTTGAATGTGTTACTATTATTTTTTAAATTACCTAAAACTTAGAAATGAGCAAAAAATGAGCAGCACATTCTTCCAATGTCATATGGAACATTTCATGCAAAAATGGGCTCAGCAAGGACCTAACAGAAGCAGAAGATATTAAGAAGAGGTGGCAAGAATACACAGAAGAACTGCACAAAAAAGATCTTCACGACCCAGATAATCACGATGGTGTGATCACTCACCTAGAGCCAGACATGCTGGAATGTGAAGTCAAGTGGGCCTTAGGAAGCATCACTACAAACAAAGCTAGTGGAGGTGATGGAATTCCACTTGAGCTATTTCAAATTCTGAAAGATGATGCTGTGAAAGTGCTGCACTCAATATGCCAGCAAGTTTGGAAAACTCAGCAGCAGTAGCCACAGGACTGGAAAAGGTCAGGTTTCATTCCAATCCCAAAGAAAGGCAATGCCAAAGAATGCTCAAACTACCGCATAATTGCACTCATCTCACACACTAATAAAGTAATGCTCAAAATTCTCCAAGCCACGCTTCAGCAATACGTGAACCGTGAACTTCCAGATGTTCAAGCTAGTTTTAGAAAAGGCAGAGGAGCCAGAGATCAAATTGCCAACATCCGCTGGATCATCGAAAAAGAGAGTTCCAGAAAAACATCTATTTCTGCTTTATTGACTATGCCAAACCCTTTGACTGTGTGGATCACAATAAAATCTGGAAAATTCTGCAAGAGATGGGAAGACCAGACCATCTGACCTGCCTCTTGAGAAACCTATATGCAGGTCAGGAAGCAGCAGTTAGAACTGGACATGGAACAACAGACTGGTTCCAAATAGAAAAAGGAGTACGTCAAGGCTGTATATTGTCACCCTGCTTATTTAACTTCTATGCAGNTTATTTTGGGGGGCTCCAAAATCACTGCAGATGGAGATTGCGGCCATGAAATTAAAAGACGCTTACTCCTTGAAAGGAAAGTTATGACCAACCTAGACAGCATATTCAAAAGCAGTAACATTACTCTGCCAACAAAGGTCCGTCTAGTCAAGGCTACGGTTTTTCCAGTGGTCATGGATGGATGTGAGAGTTGGACTGTGAAGAAAGCTGAGCACCGAAGAATTGATGCTTCTGAAGTGTGGTGTTGGAGAAGACTCTTGAGAGTCCCTTGGACTGCAAGGATATCCAACCAATCCAACCTAAAGGATATCAGTCCTGGGTGTTCATTGGAAGGACTGATGCTGAAGCTGAAACTCCAATACTTTGGCCACCTCATGTGAAGAGTTGACTCACTGGAAAAGACTCTGATGCTGGGAGGGATTGGGGGCAGGAGGAGAAGGGGATGACCGAGGATGAGATGGCTGGATGGCATCACCGACTCTGTGGACGTGAGTCTGAGTGAACTCCGGGAGTTGGTGATGGACAGGGAGGCCTGGTGTGCTGTGATTCATGGGGTCGCAAAGAGTCGGACATGACTGAGCAACTGAACTGAACTGAGTGCTAAATAGATGATGGTACTATCTCTGGAAATTTGCAACACAAGTTATAAATAAAGATTCTTGAAACTGAAGAGATTTACTTTTAGGGGAAAGTTTTGACAGTTCAAAATTAAATCATCTTCTCAAAAACCTAAGGATTTGAGGGTAAGAGGTAAGAGTAACTATGGAATGTAGGTAAAAGTATCAGATTTCATATTTGGTATGTGGAGGAGCTGATAAGTAATGTTTTTGTTTGGGAAGTATAGAAAAATGTAATTACTGCTTCTAAAAGCAGATAGTAACTACCCAAGGAATGAAAAGCATAGAACTTCCAAATCAACAAGGGGGAAAATAGAACAGAAATAAATTTAAGCCATGTTGGCAAAATAAGGAGAAATTTTTTAAATTTCAAATTATCTAGAAAGCAATAAACAGATTTATTCTAAAACTTGAGAAGCACATTAATCCTGCATTCAGAAGGGGGAAAACTACCACTCTAATTTTCTTTATAGTTTAAAAATACATTAACAAAGTATTAAGAAGGGATTTTAAAAATCAATATAAATACAAAGATAGTCAGAAGAAATATTTAATAAAAGGATATGTGAAATTAATACAATGAAAGGAAAAAACAAAAGAAGGTATACAAAGAACAAAGCTGATTTTTTTCTTTTTTGAGATCAATAAAATACATAAATAGCCGACAGTCTGATTAAGAAGAGATAGTACCAAATATAGACTTTTAGAAGTGAGAAAAGGAATAAAACTGCTCTTACATAAGAGAGTAAAACAATGAATAGAGAATGAATGTACCATGAAATACACTACATCCATATCATACAATACTAAGCAACTAGTTTAAAAGCATGACTTCAAGGCATTGACCTAGCAGAATGTCAATGACTTCTTGTTCAGTGATAAATACAAGTCATAGAATAGGTTATGGAATTTGTTCCCACCTTTGTAAAAACAAGCAAGTGCTTCAAACATCCATAAATTCATGTCAGTGAACACAAGGGAAGGTGCTGAACAGAATACTCGGTGTTCACACTGGTTACCACAGGAGGGGAGGGAAACGACCTTTCCATCTCTATTATCTCAGATATGCTAACTGGTTACAGTGCACATCATTTTGCAATTTTTAAGAAATTTTATCAAGGAAAATAAAAACAAACATGTTTAGAGTACTATTCTGTTTATGCAAAAACTGCATCTGGGCGCACTGCCTCTAGGACATGAAGCTCCCCCATGGCCCGGTCACTGCCAGCGAGCACAGGCCTGGCCTGGGCTCCGGGCTCCCCTAGGGAGAGGTATACACAACAGCAGCTGCCAGCCCTTGTCCAGAGCAATCCAACCACCTCAGACAGGGTCTACCTTCCAACCGTGAAGCTCCTCTTCACTAGAAAATATCCCTTTCGACTTGTTTAATGTGTAAATCTCCCCAAAATTTACTATAATAAAAATTTTGTTTTATCTCCTCTTAAAGTTTAGAATCACAAGCATTCCTTTTTCTCTTTGGTCCTCTACAGAGAACTCCTAACCCTCTGACACAGGAACCAGAGGGTGTCACCCACTATATTTTCAGGGTGTAACACCTCCCTTTGAAAGCATTTGTTTTTTTTTTTAATTGCATTTTTTCATTCATAGGCATTTTTCGTTCCAGAAAGAAATCTACCGAGAAGACAGAGCTGTCTCTCCACACCCCTCCTCTTCTCACATGAAACCCCTAGTTTAAGGTTTGAGTTGGTAGGCTATATGTCCTATAGATGTGTTTTCCCCCACATCACAAACCCCAGGCCTGTACTGGGTCCAGGAAAGTCTTCCTGTCCTCCATTGTTTACAGAGTCTAGTGAGCAGCAGGTAAGCCATGAATAAATGTTTTTAGACAGGACAGTGCCAGCTGAAGCTGGATATTATGCGTCCAGGGCAAGCAGTCCTGAGGAAGCACTCAGGTGAATAGGGCAGGTAGCAAGGAGGGACCCCAGCTCATCACTTCCTTACACACAACAGGCCTGGCACCAGTGTCTCAGAGAGATGAATGGTGAAGGGTCTGGAAGGATGCAAAGCAATGGAAAGTTTCATAAGCTTAAAAAAAATCATTATTTAAAGTGTCTGTATCTTCTTAATGTTGATGCTCTGGGGCAAGGGCCAGCAAACTCTGGCACTCTGGCCAAATCCCGCTGCTGCCTGTTTGGGGAATAAAGCTTAACTGGCACACAGCCATGCCCACTTCAAAATGTCTATGGCTTCTTTCACACTTATATAGCAGAGCTGAGTCACTGTGAAAGGAACCGATGACACTCACAAAAAACTAAAATATTTACTATCTGCCCCGTTTTAGAAGAAGTTTGATGAGCCTACTCCAGGGCACAACAGGCCATCTCCTCAGTTTAGTTCAGTCACTCAGTCACGTCCAACTCTTTGCGATACTGCTGTAGCATGCCAGGCCTCCCTGTTCATCATCAACTCCCGGAGCTTGCTCAAACTCATGTCCATCAAGTCGGTGATGCCATCCAACCATCTCATCCTCTGTCATCCCCTTCTCCTCGTGCCCTCAATATTTCCCAGCATAGGGTCTTTTCTAATGAGTCAGTTCTTTGCATCAGGTGGCCAAAGTATTGGGGTTTCAACTTCCACATCAGTCTTTCCAATGAATATTCAGGATTGATTTCCTTTAGGATTGATTGGTTTGATCTCCTTGCAGTCCAAGGGACCCTCAAGAGTCTTCCCCAACACCACAGTTCAAAAGCATCAGTTCTTCGGTGCTCAGCTTTCCTTATAATCCAACTTTCACATCCATATATGACTACTGGAAGAACCATAGCTTAGACTAGATAGACTTTTGTTGGCAAAGTAATGTCTCTGCTTTTTAATATGCTGTTTAGGTTGGTCATAGCTTTTCTTCCAAGGAGTAAGCCATCTTTTAATTTCATGGCTGCAGTCACTATCTGCAGTGATTTTGGAGCCCAAGAAAATAAAGTCTCTCACTGTTTGCATTGTTTCCCCATCTATTTGCCATGAAGTGATGGGACTGGATGCCGTGATCTTAGTTTGAGTTTTAAGCCAACTTTTTTGCTCTGCTCTTTCACTTTCATCAAGAGGCTCTTTAGTTCTTCTTCGCTTTCTGCCATAAGGGTGGAATCATCTGTGTATCTGAGGTTATTGATATTTCTCCTGGTAACCTTGATTCCAGCTTGTGCTTCATCCGGCCTGGCATTTTGCATGATGTACTCTTCATATAACTTAAATAAGCAGGGTGACAATATACAGCCTTGATGTACTCCTTTCCCTATTTGGAACCAGTCTGTTGTTCCATGCCCATCTTTAACTGTTGCTTCTTGACCTGCATGCAGATCTCTCAGGAGGCAGGTAAGGTGGTCTGGTATTCCCATCTCTTGAAGAATTTTCCAGTTTGTTGTGATCCACACAGTCAAAGCCTTTGGCATAGTCAATAAAGCAGAAGTAATTGCCATCTCCTCTGGCAATTACTAAAAATATATAAGGGCATACATGCCCTGGCATGAGAGGATTAGGGGTTAATAAGAATCAAAGCTATGGTTTTTCCAGTAGTCATGTATGGATGTGAGAGTCGGACCATAAAGAAAACTGAGCACCAAAGAATTGATGCTTTGAACTATGGTGTTGGAGAAGACCCTTGAGAGTCCCTTGGACTGGAAGGACATCAAACCAGTCAATCCTAAAGGAAATCAATCCTGAATATTCATTGGAAGGACTGATGTTGAAGCTAAAGCTCTAATACTTTGGGCACCTGATGTGAAGAACTGACTCATTGAAAAAGTCAGTCTCCCTGATGCTCAGAAAGATTGAAGACAGGAGGAGAAGGGGCCGACAGAGGATGAGATGGTTGGATGGCATCACCGACTCAATGGACATGAGTTTGAGCAAGCTCCAGGAGCTGGTGATGGACAGGGAGGCCTGGCGTGCTGTAGTCCATGGGTGTCACAAAGAGTTAGACACGACTTAGCAACTGAAATGAAGAACCAGGAATGAGGACCCTCAGACACCCTAATCACTCTCTGGAAGAAAAAGATCTCAAATCAATGACCTAACCTTCCACCTTAAGAAACTAGAAAAAGAAGAGTGAACTCAACCCAGAGCAAACAGAAGGAAAGAACTAATAGAAATTGGAGCAGAAATAAATGAAACAGAGGTCAGAAAAAGAATAGAAAAAAGTAACAAAACCAAAAATTACTTCTTTGCAGACAAACCTTCAACTAGACTGACCAACAAAAGAAGAAGACTCGAATGATTAAAATCAGGAATGAAAGGGAGACCACTGCTATCAATCTTACAAAAACAAACGATTATATGGGAATCTATGAATGATTATATGCCAAAACATTAGATAACCTAGATAAAAAGAACAAATTCCTAGAAAGATATAAACTACCAAAACTCAAGAAGAAACAGAAGGTCAGAATATGCCTATGTAAGTAAAGAGAAATGAATTAGCAATCAACAAACTTCCTACAAAGAAAAGCCCAGGACTAAGTGGTTTCACCAGCAAACTCTCCCAAATGTTTAAAGAAGAATTAACACCAATCCTTCATAAACTCTTCCCGGAAACAGAAGAGGTGGGAACACTTCCCAACTCATTCTGTGAGGCCAGTATGATCATGACACCCAAACTAGACAATAGTATCACAAGGAAACTACAGATCAATATCCTTCATGTTACAGAGGCAAAAACCCTCAACAAAATGTTAGCACACTGTATCTAGCAGCATATGAAAACAGCCACATCCCAATCAGAGAGCCCAGCCCAGGTCAGGCAGAGAAGAAGCAGGGGTGTGCTGAGGACACAGACCAGAGGGGCATGGATGTTTCTGGCTGGGCCCCAAACCAACAGAAAGCAAGCAAGCAAGGCTGTCAGTGAGATGGCTTTTCAAGAGGGGCTGCCTGCCCTCGGAAAACATCTCTGTGATCACGTTTCCTCCCAAGTCAGTTCACATTCAGGAGACTTCTTCTCTTTGAGGGTGGGAGGCAGGGTGGGGGGCATGAAGAGGGAGGGCTTCCCATCCACTATCACTGGTCCCCTGTCTGCGGTGTCTGCTTCAAGAGCTGAGCTTTCTGTCTACCCCAGGAAGGAGGGGAAGTGAGACTGCTGTTTGTCCCTCTTGTAGCCTGCTTGACTGTAAAACAAAGTAAAAAAAAAAAAAAAATCAGTATATAAATCCCCGGGGTAATAAAGTGAACTGACTGTTTATTGCTCACCTCCCAAACTGCCCTGCTTAAAGATCTTTCTCCATAAAGGCAAGGGGTTTTCAAGAGTACACTGACCATGTGTCTGCCTTCCACGCATCTGTCCTACACACACACATGTATACACACAGAGCTTGGTGATGTTGGAGAATCAGATGTATTTTTGCTATAATAATTTGGCCCTGCTGCTTAAAAATAAAAGGAATGGACCAATGCTTTCTTTGAGGAGACTCTTGTACTCTTACTTAGACAGATTCTTTTCTTTAAACTATTTTTTCAGCCACCCACCACCCTTTGCACCATCATTAAAGCCTTTTCCAGTCCAAGAAGTCCTCACAAAGACCTGCTTCTTAATGTCTGCACTTGTTTCCTCAGCACTAGATCACCATCTCTGTGTTTTAGCTAAACACGCTTCAGTACTTCTCTCTCCTCAGTGGTTTTCTGAGGGCCTCCATCCACCCTAGTGAGGGGCCCCCTCATTAGTATTCTCCTTCTCCGACAGGGCATCCACACAGGGGCTTTCAGCCTCCCTCTTGAGGCCGTCAAGCCATCAATGAGCCTAGAGCTCTGGTTCATTTGAGAACTGTCTGCTTCTAGGGAAGTCCCTGGCACAGGCGAAATGTCCCCTTTTCAGTGTAAAAGTGCCCCAGGGACTAGGCCAGCCAGCTGCCATTCGGGCTCTGGCCACTGCTGCGCACCCCCTCCCCAGAACAGGCTGTAAGGATGGTCCCAGCCCGCACCTCCCTGCTCCCTGGCAGCAGGACTCCAGAGGCAGAGGTGGTGGAGGAGGAGGAGGCTTGGAGATGAACGGTCAGGGCCCTGGACCAGAGCCTGGCTCCGCCCTGAGCTCCCACAACCCGCCTCTCACATCAGCGGTGGGGGCCCGGGGCAGGCGGGACGTGGATGGGAAGGCGGCGGCAGACGGCAAGTCAAGAGAAGCCATTCCACAGGTCGGTGGCCTCACCTGTCCAAAGACATACAGCAGCCCGATGGTGCCTCCCGTCTGCCCGCCAAGGACCGCGGCGATCATGGAGTACACGCCGCCGCTGCCCACGCCGCAGTGCTCCCCAACCCCGATGCCGGACAGCACGGTGACCAGGGCCACCAGGGCGACGAAGGACACCAGAAACACGCCCATAAGCACGCCTGTGTTTCCCTGCAGGGAGGGGGGGGAAGCAAGGAGTCAGGTCAGAGTCAGGGCACGGGGGGAGCCCTGACCACCACCCCCATGCCCTCACAGGTGAGCCTGCTGGGAAAAGGCAGAGGCAGCACCACAGGGGTGAGGCCTGGAGAGGGTCCAGATGAGCCGAGGGTTCTCACAGCCAACTCTAAGATACTTCCAAGCCCTGACAAGTCAAGTCAAAGCCACTTCCTACCCCCATGAGGCCCCTCCTGGCCTGTCCCTCTCCCCCTCCCCACCCTCCCATCCCTCAGCCGACAACTCCCCCACAGACACACTGGGTGCCCCAGTGGTGACCTCATTGCTCCCTCACCTCCACCCTCCCACCCACGAGGCCCCCGCCTGGAATGCCTTCCTGCCCACTCCTCTTCCCTCACAGGTTGACTCCAGTGCATCCTTCAAGACAGGGTCCATTTCCTTCTCCAGGAAGCTGTCCCCAAACCCCTTCCTCTGGGCTCCAGCAGTACTCGGGGCTTAGTGCCCATCCCAGCACATGTCTTACTGAGTCTGTTTCCGAGCCCATCTTACCTCTGGGCTATGTACTCCAGGAGAGCAGGATTAGGTGTGGAGGGGCGGCTTCTTTGCCTTCCCCATTTCTCTTTCATTTGTGTGCACATCTACTGTATCTACTCTCTTCTCACTCTTCTGACATTTAAAAATGCTTATCATCTGAAAGTTATTTGAGTGTTTAGAAGTTCAATGCACTGAAAAATTGGTTAATTTATATGAAATACCTTTTATAAATGAGTAAAGAAGCATTGTTGGAGAAGATTCTTGAGAGTCCCTTGGACTGCAAGGAGATCAAACCAGTCAATCTTAAAGGAAATCAACCCTGAATATTCCTTGGAAGGACTGATGCTGAAGCTCCAATACTTTGGCCACCTGATGCGAAGAGCCAACTCATTAGAAAAGACCCTGATGCTGGGAAAGATTGAAGGCAGGCGGTGAAGGGGATGACAGAGGACGAGATGGTTGGATAACATCACCGACTCAGTGGACAAGAGTTTGAGCAAACACTGGGAGATGGTGAATGACAAGGAAGCCTGGTGAGCTGCAATCCACGGGGTCGCAAAGGGTTGTATATGACTGAGCGGCTGAACAACCACAAAAGCAGTGTAGGGGGTGGATTTTCAGCTGAGAGTAATGCCACACCAAGCAAAACTATGATTCTATTCATAGAGAAGGGGAAAAAACGGATTTAAAGTTTGTCACAGTAAACTACAGGGTACCTAAAGGATTAGGTTTCATTCTGTTATGTTTTATTCAGGAAGTTACTTACTTTGTTGATTTTATATTTTTAATGAACTTATACTATTATCTTCCTTTGTGTTTGTGTTCTTGTCTACGTGGGATAATTTTTTTAAAGTCTGTATAAATCTTTAAGTTTTCATACCAAAACTGCCACTGTAACATTTTTCAAATTACAAATATGCTGCCAAATTATTCTTTAGAATTAATATTTTCTATTTAAAAATTACTTGGGTATGACCTCTACTTTATGTTATCCCCTAAAAGCTCTACTTTATTTTTGGCATTTCACATTTACCTTTATTTCCATGTACAAATATGACTTTTCAGGCAAAACTAATGCCAGAATTGAAAAGGAGAGATTGCTTTAGGGCAAAAAGATGTATTTGTGTGGTAGCAGTCTCAAAGATGGTCCTGGTGGTCCCCACCTCCAGGCATTCATGCCCTTGTGCAGTCTGTTTCCCTGAGTGGAGGCTGGATGGTGTGACTCACTTTTAGTGAGCAGAGCCCTGCAGAAGTGATGAGATGTCACTTCTGAGATGAGGGTATGAGAAGACCACACCTTTCATCTTGGGCACTTGCTTCCTCACTCTCTCTAGGTTGTTGGCCCTGGGGGAGGCCAGCTGCAGGTATTGAGACAACACTGTGAAGAGGTCAACAGGACAAAGCCTGACAAGAACCTCATTGTGATCTTAGCAACAGACCCTCTGCCGGTGGAGCCTTCAGGTGAAACTGTAGCCTTGACTGACAGCTCGGCTGCAATCCCATAAGAAAGTCTGAGCCAGAGGCAGCCAGCTAAGTTGCTCATGGATCCCTGAACCACAGTAACAACCAGATAAATACAAATTTGTGACATCAAGCTGCTAAGTACTGGAGTAATTTTTTATGCAGCAACAGATGATAATTTATACAAGTTTACTTCACTTGGGGGATGGGACCAACACTTCTAGATAGCCACTTCTCAAAAAATAATCACCCAGCAGAAAAGTTAAGAGGAGGCCCTAAGATTTAAGAATCGAGATAGAGAGAGTCTATCCTTTCCTCCTTCCACTATTCTGTAATCATCCCCTGCAGAAGGCAGAGCCCAGGGCCCAGGCTGTCACTGCCAGGCCTTCCTCTGCCACAGCAGGCAGGTGGCTGGGCCTCCCTGGGACACGGGCTGGAGGTGCTGGGAGAGGGGTGGTACCCAGGAAGGGGAAAAGCCAGAGCTCGATCCCAGGAGCCTGACAATGCCTGCCGGCACAAGGCATCTGGGCTGGAGGCTTTGCGTTTTGTAAGGGCTCCCCTGTAAGTTATGGAGGAGTATGAGAAGCAGGGATTCACACCATCCACATCAGAGAGGTTGCTAAATCTGCTCTAAGCTTTCCACATATTAATAAAGAAAACTTTCAGACCCACTTTCAGGCTCTGATTAAAGGTAGAACCTGAAGCTATGGGCCTGGGTATGGAGAAGAGGAGGAGCTGAGGAAGGGCTGGCCTCACCCAGCCTCCTAAGAGGGCTAAGAATCCAGAAAAAAGAATCCAGGGCTAAGATGACAGAAAATATATACAGCCATCCCTCAGTATCCCCAAGGGATTAATTCTGAGACTGCTTTCAGATAACAAAATCTGTGAATGCTCAGGTTCCATAGTCAGCCCTCCCTAACCAATTTCACATCCACAGATTCAACCAACAGTGGACCATGTAGTACTATAGTATTTATTGAGAAAAATCCAAGTATAAATGGAGAGTGTGGTTCAAACTCATTGTTCAGGGGTCAACTGCGTATTGGTCTGTGCACCTGGTTTCTGGAACAAAGTCCCTGAAACTTTGTCATTTCCCTGAGCCTGGTGGCTCAGATGGTAAAGAATCTGTCTGCAGTGCAGGAGACCCGGGTTCAATCCCTGAGTCAGCAAGATCCCCTGGAGAAGGAAATGGCAACCTACTCCAGAATTCTTGCCTGGAGAATCCCATGGACAGAGGAGCCTGGCAGCTACAGTCCATGGGGTCACAAAGAGTCAGACACATCTGAGCGACTAACAGTTTTTCACTTTCCATCCCTGACCCAGGGCTACTAAAACCCTTGTAAACTCCTAAGGGATAAGAGCCCTAGGAGTATCTCATGTTCTAACAAGGCAGCTGTGAGTGCGTTCCTGGGTGGGGATTAGTCACCAGAAAGACCAGGCCATGATTAGAAGCTTGGAGTTTCCACCACCACCACCCTCAACATGCACATACACTTCTCTAGAGGGGGGAAAGAGGCTGGAAATGGAATCAGTAATGGATCATGTATGCTGAAGTTATAAAATCCCCAAGGTCTGGGGTTCAGAAAGTGGGTAATACACTTCAACTCCACAACGACAGAAGCTCCTGCTCCTAGGACCCTTGCAGACCTTGCCCTATGGATCTCTTCATCTGTCTATCAATCTACATCTTTTATCATATTCTTTAATAAGCTAGTAAACATAAGTGTTTCCCTGAGTTCTGTGAGCTGCTCTAACAAGTGAACTGAATCTGGGGGAGGTGTCAGGGAAACCCCCGAAGCATGGGGGCAACCTAGACTTGTGATTGGCAGCTGAAGTAGGTGGGGGCAGCTTCGTGGGAGTGAGCCCTTAACCTGAGCGACACGATGCTCTCTCCAGGTAGACAGTGTTAGAATTGAGTGAAATTGTAGGACACTCAGCTGGTGTTACAGAATTGCTTGGTGAGGGGAAAAAACACATATCTGGTGACCAGTAGTGTCAGAAGTGAAGTGAAAGCGAAGAGAAATGCACAGAGGACTCTAGGTCCTTACAATTCCCTCTGCCTCTCCAGGCAGGGCATCAGACAGGTCACAGATCACCAGGAAAGCTGGAGAGGGTCACAGACTGGAGGCAAACTTGCCATCAGTCTGCTCTCTCTGACCCACCTCTAGTCCCACCCGAGACGCACCCTGACTTCTGTGCTCTCATTTTTGTGGTTAAATCCGTGGTGAGGCTTCCACATGAACCTCTGTCTGAGGCCCAGGTTCTCAGGATTCGCACTTAGAAAGCAATGCTAGCTACTCCACGTGCTTGATCTTGTTTCCTGTCTCTGGAGCATCTGTGCCTTAGGAATCTGTCAAACACTCTGTGGAATACCCAGAGGCGACAGAGCTTTCCACGACACAGGCCCAGAAGAGGCTCCAGGGCTAACCAGCTCACCACTCACCACCAGCCAGCCGGTCCTTAAGAAAAGGACAACCCCAAAAATGTTGATCATGCAGGAGGTGAACACACCGTCCCAGGTCCCGAACAGCACCGGCTCCCATACGAACAGCTGGATCTTCCACCAGGGTTGGGGCTGGGCCAGGGCCTCCTGAAAACAGGGCACACAGCAATCAGCTCAACAGCAGCGGGGGTGGGGGGAGATGCTGGGAGAAGTCAGCTTTAAAGCTCTGTGTTTTGCCACGCCACACAGGCCTGTGCGCACTGCGATTCCTATGCCTGCATGCAGCACAGACGTGCTCTTCAGCAAACTTTGTTCCCTCTCCTTCTGTCCACTCTGGAGACTGTTTCCTAGCCTCTTTATGGGCAGTGTGGCCACACGACTGAGTTCCAGCCACTGGGATGTGGGCGAGCCTGGGATGCTGGGCTCCAGTTCAGACAGTGGTCACGAGCTCTGGGTGATGCCACCCTCCCTCTCAGTCCTCTGTTCCTGGTGGGGAACAGCAGCTCCCAGAAGTTACTAGTCTTTGGGGAACCTTACTTTACTTAGCTTTTTGTTGCTCCTGCCCTTCTAACACTTCTGTAATGAACTCTGTATGTTAAATTCCCTCTGTTTAAAAAACTTAGGGCAGTGTCTGTGTTCCTCACTGAACATGAGCTGAGACAGCGATTCCTAAGTGCCTTTCACCCCAGACCATACAACCCCACGGCATCGCTTGGCAGTTGTCTGGAATGAAGGCTAACAAGTGGTGAAACAGACGCTTTGCTCATTTTTCCAATTCAAAAATAACAAAGGCACTTACGGAACACTCATACAGAAACTCTTTACTAGAAAGACGAAAACTTATGGAAATGATCTTAAGATCAGTAGCCACTCATACTAGGAACTGCTTCTGCATAGGTTTGGTAATTAAATTCAAACATCACTAGAGTCTTCCAATGGCCTCCAATTGCCACAAGAGTGATGAGTGATTCTCACCTGGGGACTGGGGAGAGAGGCACCCAGTAAAGACCCACTGTGAGCAGTAAGTCTGACTGGTGCATGTATGTGAGCTGTAACTTCAGAGAGAAGGCAGGAAAGTCAAGTGACAGGGAAATCAGAGGTCCAGAGTCAGGGGCAGGGCCCTTGAACATTTGAGAACAGTGGGTATGCCTGTGATCTAGGACCAAGTCCAGCATCCAGCTATACTCAGTTAAAACAGAAGGAGAGGATACCAGCTTCCTGCCTTATATTGTGCACTGACACAGGAAGAAAGGGCCTTGAATAATCATCAGGAACATCAATAAAGCCACACGGGACAGATGGACCTGGGGACTCCTTGGAGTCTCTGACAGTCCCTGACACCAGCTGGAATGCCTTTCATCTCTGTGTATTTCTGTTTGTCTGTCTTTAGCAAACTACTAACAAGCAATCTCCTGAAAGTCCATAAACATGAGAACAGTGATCATGGTTCAGAATGAAGACCTTGCTAACCCGCGCTTGTCTTCAAACAAATGGGACCGAGGGACCTTGGGGTAAGTATAGTAAGACTGCTTTCCAGGAGCTTAATCTCAAAACCCAGGACCTGGCCCAACTTCCTGTCTCTGCTTATGTTCACTTCCTACCATGGCTTGTTGCAAGTCTATTATTTATTAGAAACAGTCATAACAATAGCAACAAGGTGTAATAACTTAGAGAGTGGTTTCAGCTTCCACATCAGTTCCCTCCACTGGTGCTCACATCACCCCCCGAGGCAGGCAGGGAGAGGGCCCCTGTCTACAGCCCGCTGAGGAAAGACAGCCCGGGAGAAGAGACACAACTGCCCTAGGTCCACAGCTGGACTGCAGTTCCCCAACCCAGACTGCAAAACCTGCACCACAGCTCACTTGCTCTTTTCTCTCCTAAATTTCACTCTTTATGATGCAATTTCTCACACCTGGACTTTGCTTAAGTACTGGTGGCTCAGTGGTAAAGAATCTGTGTGCCAATGCAGGAAAGCCCTGGGTTGGGAAGATCTCCTGGAGAAGGAAATGGCAACCCACTCCAGTATTCACGCCTGAAAAATCCCATGGACAGAAGAGCCTGGTGGGCTACAGTCCATGGGGTCACAAAAGAGCCAGACACGACTTAGTGGCTCAACACCACCACCTGCTTTATCCTTAAAATCCCTGTTATGATTCTAGAAACTTTATTCATCATTCATCACAGTCTTCATATTTCCACTCTGAAGGGCTGTTTTGTTTGTTTAGTTACCTAATAGGATATGAAAAGCCTTTCACTCCCTGGACCTCACTGGACTAAACCAGCCTTAAAGGTGCCGCACACATGAATGAGGCAGAAACTTTAGGAGATCTTCACCCTCAGAATAAAGCTGTACGTAAAGGCATGCATGGTTTGAAATGAGTTTGGCGGCCCCAGTGTTGAGCTTGTAGGAGAGTACTAGCCAGAGAGAGACAGTTCAAACCAGCTCCTGTGCACAATAACAGTGTGGCCCCAGGGCTGGTACAGTTCTTACACCAGTTCCAATGTGTATGTGTTTGCCCCTCATCAAGCAAGTCTCTGATACTAGCTAGATGTCCTGTAATTCAACTCAGTTCTGACACCATCTACCCAGAGATGGTGTCATCCCACTATCAAGGGCTCAGGCCAGCAGACGGCAATCCCAAATTCAGGCTGTAATCTGTGTTTACCTGGGAAGGTAAACAGCTTCCCGGGGCTGTTGATCAGAGGTTCCCACCACCCCCTTCTTGGTGTAGCTCACAGAACTCAGAGATCACCAGCTTATTATGAAAGGCTAGAACTCAGAAACCACCGGATGGAGGAGATGCCCAGGGCCAGGCTGGGGAAAGAGCCTGGGACACCCACACCTTCTCCCAGGGCAGCACCGTCCCTTCATCTCCATGTGCTCACCAAGCCAGAGGCTCTCTAAACCCTCTTTTTGGGTTTTCTTAGGAGGCTTCATCACATAGGCATGATTAATTAAGTCACTGGTCACTGGTGACTGATTTAACCTCCAACTCTTTCCCCTCCCCTTAAAGTTCCAACCCTCTAATCACATGGTTGGTTTCCCTAAAAACAGCCCCCATCCTTAGGTGATTCTAAAAGTCACCTCATTAATATAAACCCAGTTGTGCTTGAAATGCATTTGTTATAAATACCAAGACATCTTATCACTCTTATCACTTAGGGAATTCCAAGGGTTTTAGGAGTTCTGCACAAAATACATATTAGCATGAAGGTGAAAAAGTGAAAATGTTAGTCACTCAGTCATGTCCAGCTGTTTGTGACCCTATGGCTTGCAGCCCTCCAGGCTCCTCTATCCTTGGAAATCTCCAGGCAAGAATACTGGAGTGGGTTGCCATTTCCTTCTCCAGGGATCTTGCAAACCCAGGGATAGAACCCAGATCTCCTGCATTGCAGGCAGACTCTTTACCATCTGAGCAACCATGGAAGCCCATATTTATCATAAATAACAGTATCCCAACCCTGCCCTTTCTGTCCTGCCAGCTCTCTAAGTCCCCCCAGGTCTTGCTCAGACAGGCTGCAGGCAGAGCCACGTCCTCAGCACACACAGACCTCCAACCAGAGGACAGAGTATCAACTTTTCCCCATACTTGGGGGTCTCAAACCCAACTCCCTCCTTTATGGGAGATTAAGGAACCCCAGCCCATCTACAGTACCCTCTCCCACAGAGGCTGTGGCCCACAGACACTTCCTTTGTGCCTCTGCCAGTCATCTGGGTGACGGGGTGATAGTTGGGCCAGGTCTGGGCTATCTTGTGATTGGCACCAACTGTTGATAACTCTCTCAGAACCTCACTGTCTTCAGATTTGGGTCCCAGTCATCTATTCCAAAATAACAGGAGTATCATTCAGTGCTCTATGGCACAGACATAACAGGCTATGGGGAAAGGCAGACGGCAGTAAGACAATGTGTGTGCCCGGCAGTGAGGCTTCTGGGAGAAGGGGGGAGAAAATAAGGAAGAAGAAAAAGCAAAGCAAGAGGGGCAAAGCACCCCTCAGAAAGGGCCCACAGACATGCTCAAGGGGCGGGTTCCTCTCTTCCTTGAGGTCCCGCAGGTGGACACTTGGCAGGTTCTGGGGCATAGCAAGTTGGAGTCTGGCCCCGGGTGATCACACCTGCGTGATGCTTGTTGCTAGGGCTTCCCTTCCTGACCTCCCAGAACAAGGAGCCAGGGCCTGGTCCATCTGAGCCGAGGGCTGAAACCACACTGGAGACACCACAGCTACAGGGTGGGTGTTTTAGTTCTGAAGTAGAAGTCTTTCTCTTGTGAGTAGAGAATCTTCACTCTCTGGCAGAACGTCTGGGAAGGCAGGGAAATCGCACCCTGAAATGTGTCCAGAGTGGCACACGCGTGGCTCCTAGCATGCGACAAGTGGAGCTGAGGAGACAGAGAGAAGCTCTGCCACAGGCGGCCATGTGAGCTCCCGCCCCGGAGCCTTCCTCTCAGACGGCCACCTCCCTCCGGCAGGCCACCAAGCAGGCCTGAAATGTGAGATGACACCTCTTCTTTCTGCCAGCAGCTGGAGAGAAAGAATCTGGCTTCTGCCCACTTGGGTCAGGAGCGGGTCAGAGCAGGACACGACCTGGCCCTCCCTCCCAAAGGCTGGTTCTCCCCGGAGCACACACATACGCCAGCAGCTTGCTCTCGGAAGGCTAGTTATTTAATTGTCAATCACACATCAGAGAAGATCCCAAGCTGCTGCTCGCCTGTGGCCCAGTGGGCAGAGTGGGCACCAGCCACATTCCTCTCCTCTGACTCTGAATAAGCACCACAGGCAGAGCTGGGTAGCGGGGGCAGCAGGCTTCACGGCCAGGGCCACCTGTGGCCGATGCAGGTAGCTACAGACCTGCCTCGAGGCGGGCTGCACAGTTTAGATGAGATGATAATTGTGAAAGGTTTTTTCATAAGCATGAAGCACATCAGGCAGTTTTAAACATGGATGAGGATTTCTTCAGGGCAGTTGAGAGGGAAAGGAAAGACTTCTAATTGACTGTACCTCTTCTATTAACCCAGCCTACCTGGCCTCACGTTTCAGGTGAATCCTCACTCTACAGCTCAGCCCTGCTCAGTTCCAGGGTTGGGGCAGCTGGCACCTTCTCTGTTGCACTAGGAGTTTGAGAATGGGCATCCGATCAGCACTTTGCTACCAGATTGATGCTGGTTGTGGAAACTGCTCCAGAGGGGAAGTGGCAAGGACCCATCGGGAGTGGTCAAAGTCTGATTTCCTTGGATCTGAATCTGGGCAGCACCCTTGGTCAATATTGATTTAGTCATTCCTAGCAATGTGAGATCTTTGTGGCTGTGTGGAAATCTGCATGGAGCGAGTTCAAAAGCCAGTGTCTCCATAACAGTAGCTCAGGATGCTTGATCTGTGGTTTTTCCATCCTGTGTGTGCTGATCCTGGTCCAAGGCTAGGAATCTCTCAAGGCACAACCTGGTCATAGAACCATATAGGCACAGACCCTCAGATGCTGTGAAAATGTTGATGCTGGTGGGAATTCCTGATGAGGTTCTGCCTCTTAGAGTCACACAGCAGCAGCTCATTCCCCACAGAGCAGCCACTTCTGCACTCAGAATGCACAACCCAAAGACACTATGCCCTGCATCCTACAAATCTAAATCTAAATCACACATCAGAGAAGATCCCAAGCTGCTGCTGGCCTGTGCATCCCACAGCAGCAATGCCATGGCCACCAAAACAAGAGCTTCCCCTTCCCTTCCCAGTCTCCTTGACAAGAGGACAGAAGCCTCCTGCAAGACTCGGGCTGTCACTGGACAATCTATCTTGGCTTAATATCAGGAGGACAAACACAGGCCCTAGTGCCCTTCACCAGTAACAGGCAAACTTGCTAAATATCAACTGCAAAAGATTTATTCTTCTAGATGACTCAGTGAATCAGACAAACTATACACATTTAAGAATTCCAATGTACTGAGTACTTTTGACTTTTGGAAGCCCATAATGTTTTACATACTCAAAATTAAACAAAATCAAATCAACAGGATGATAGAGAAAAACTCTAAGAATGCAGAGAGAAACAAATTAATCTCACTATTTCTTTTTTTTTTTATTATAATTTTTATTTTTACTTTAGTTTACTTTACATTACTGTATTGGTTTTGCCAAACATTGACATTAATTCACCACGAGTGTATATGCGTTCCCAAACACGAATCCCCTCCCATCTCCCACCCCATACCATCCCTCTGGGTCCTCTCCCTGCACCAGTCCCAAGCATCCTGCATCCTGTATCAGACAATCTCACTATTTCTAATGAAAAACATAACCACACTGAAGGTGGGGAAAAAAAAAAAAAGCAGAGTAACTTTCGAACATATTATTTTGACTATATGCTTTCAGTCTAAAGACAAATAACTACAAACTAATACAAACTCTAGGCTTCCCTGGCGGCTCAGAGGTAAAGCCAATGCAGGAGCCGCAGGTTTGATCCCTGGATTGGGAAGATCCCCTGGAGAAGGAAATTGGACCCCACTCCAGTATTCTTGCCTGGGAGATCCCATGGACAGAGGAGCTTGGCAGGCTATAGTCCACAGCATTACAGAGTCGGACATGACTTAGCAACTGAGTACATGTGCAACACACATTCTGGAAAGACAGTTTGTGTTTTGCAGGGGTAGGAGTTAATCTACTTTCCATCAGTTATAGGATTAAACAAAGAAGTGAACAGACAGTCAATAGACCGACAGTCATTTTCTCACTGTTAGAGAAGGCAGTTAACACTAAGGAAGGAGAACCCTGGGGTGATAAATCAGAATGAGAGGCATCAGTTTGAATTCATAGTTTTTAATATGCAGAGGAAGATATAAATATATATTCCTTCTCTCTGTCTACTTAAAGGGTCTACAAGGTAAGACACCCCAGCAGCAACGAACAGATCTAACACCCAGATCCTGGTCTTTAAATACCATTTCTCATCTTACTGAGCCAGAGCTCTTTGGAGGAATAGCTGATTCAGGGTCGAGGCAGAGAAAATACAAAATGAGCCTAGAATATTTTCTGTCAGAAAGTAAGGAAGTGCTCCTAAAAATGATGAGGATGTGTCGAAAGGAAATAGGAAACAGCCTCCAGGGGCACCCACTGGCCAAATCTGGAATGATTTGAGCATCACAATAATTATAGCAATAGAATGCTCATGGGAAAAGAATCTGAGTCCATACAGATATAAGTAAATGAATAAATTAAAACAAGCAGAAAGAGGGAAAATCCTTTTTAGTAAAAGACCAACTAATATATATAGAAGAAATTATGGTGTTAGAAAATCATCATTCTGTAGCCATCACAGTAATAACTGATCCTGCCAAGAATCAACAACTGATGCTAAAGCTAGTGGGTAGGAGATATATGAGGAACTGGATATTTCCATAGTTTCAAAGTATCCCTAACAAATTATGTATTAACTACAAAGGGGAAATTAGTAACTTCAGACTGGATTAACCTAGTGGGCACCACCTGAAATGCTAACCAAAGTTAACATTACCAATAATGGAACAAGCAGAAACCCTGTATCGCTTTCCTGATATGATGTCTGGAAAAGAATGCAATATCATTCTATGGGTTCCTGCCCAAAATACGAAACCCAAATCTAATCATAAGAGATCATGTCCCAAACTGAGGCATATTCTACAAAACAACTAGCCTGTGCTTTGCAAAAAAAAAAATGTCAAGGTCATGAAAGACGAAGAAAGGCTAAGAACTGTTCCAGATTAAATGAGACTGAGTGAGGCATGATGACTGAATGTCCTGTGTGATGCTGGACTGACTCCTGGTCTGGGGGAAGAATCGACAGGATATCAGTGGGATAACTGGCAAAAGTGGACTGTGAAACTGTGGATTAGACAATAGGATTGATCAATGTTAAGTGTCTTGATCTTAAAAAAAAAATTCCATAGTCTGGCCATCCAGGCATGTACTATGGCTCTTTTATTTGGCCACACCAAGAGGCTTGTGTGATCCTAGTTCCCTGGCCAGGGATTTGAATGCAGGCCCTCAGCAGTGAAAGCCTGGAGGGTCAACCACTGAACCACCAGGAAATTCTCTAAATGTCTTGATCTTGATAAATATACTGTGGTTAGGTAAAAGAAAAGTCCTATTCTTAGGAAATAGACACTGAAGTATTTATGGATAAGGGAATATGATGTCTACAAATTACTTCCAAGTGGTTCAGGAAAAAATACATACAATAGAATATGTGCTCAGCCATGTCTGACTCTTTGCAACACCATGGACTGCACCCTGCCAGGCTCCTCTGTCCATGGGATTATCCCAGCAAAATATTGGAGTGGGTTGCCATTTCCTCCTCCAGAGGATCTTCCTGACCCAGGGATCAAACCTGCATCTCTTATGGCTCTTGCATTGGTAGGTGAATTCTTTGCCACTGAGCCACCTAGGAAGCCTATAATAGAACATAATATGTATCAAAACATACACATGGAATAGAAATTTAGAGAGAGAGAGCAAGAGCAAGAGAGAGCACACAAATAATAAAGCAAAAGGACAAAATGTTAACAACTGGTAAACCTGAGTCAAGAGTATATGGCAGTTCCTTGTATTACTGCAACTTCCTACAAGTGTGAAATGGCATCAAAATTTCAAAGTTTAAAATAAACACAATTTTTATTCTTTAAAAGAAGCCCATATATATTGAAAAAATAGCTTATTCACTCTTGTACCCCCAGTGCTCAACATGGAACAGGTGCTTACTAAAAGTGTTAGTGGAATGAATGAATAAATAAAATGTGCTTTAGAAAGTGACATTAGACATCTCTTTCAAGATAGCAGAATATGCACTTTCCTACCTTCCAAATTACCATGACAATAACAGAAAAGATGTGGGCTTTTTTAAATGTATGAAACCATAGTTATAACTAGAAAGGGCAAAAAACACGTGCTACTAGTAGGTCAGATATTTGGAGAGACTTCTGCATATGGGCTTGGATGGGCAGAAGAAGGCACATGATGGAGCAGCCCGGAGCAGCCAAGAGAAGAGCCGTCTTCCAAGGCCCCTGAGAAGTTCCAGGCTCAGAGCCAGCAAATGCTAGGGGCAGACACAGGCCACAGCAATCACTGGGAATAACATCATCTTGGAGGTTTCATCATGTAATGAATATAATACATATGGCACTTATAGCATAAAAGGCTGAAGGGCGGAGCCGGGAAACAGGCCTATGTGATTGCCAAGTTCCTACATTTTACATTGAAGCGGTATAATATTAACTCTAAACAAACTGTAAACATTTTAAAATGTATGTTTAATCTCTAGAGCAGCCGTTCTCAAACTTTTTGATCTCCAGATTCTTTTACATTCTTAAAAATTACTAAGGATCCCCGAGGTTTTGTTTATGTGAGCTATAACTATCAATATTTACCATATTAGAAATTTAAAGGGAGATATTTTTAAAACTTATTAATCACTTATACATAATAATAATAAACCTATTGTCAGTTAAAATAAGTATCATGTTTGCATGAAAAATAACTACTTTCCCAAGCAAACACACTTAATGAAAACATTTTAATCTCTGGCTTGATAGAATACAGCTGGATTCTCATATCTCCTGCATCCAATCTGCTGTGAGATGTTATTTTTGAAGTACAGGAAAACAATTTGGCCTCCCATGCTTCTATAGTTAGAAAGAGTAATCTACTACCACCAATCCATATATGAAAAAAATTCCTGTCACCCCAAAGAGAAGAGAAGAACATTAAAAAAAAACGTGACAGGGGATATAAGAAACAGCAGTAGCTGCCTATGAACTAGAAGAATTAAAAGATACTTGAAAAAAAATTAAGACTTTATTGCTCAGAAGCAGCAAAGCTTTAACAACTTAGGCCTGTGTTTTCTCCTCCATGAATCTGATCACATCACTTGGTTTTCCAGTTAAACACACACATTTATACATCTTACTACAATAAATGCTATTTACAGATATAAAGTTTTTATAACCAACTATAACAAACATGTAAATACTTATTACAATTAAAATATATATAAATTTTATAAACCATGACAATGTAAAAGTAACAATCCAACAAAAAATTAGAAACGAAATGAGAGAAATGGAAGGAAGGGTGCCAATGTCCTCTTTTTTCATACTGGGAAGCAATAAGTAAACTGATATTAAATTGATAATGTAGTCAAGAAACTGAGGTATAAATAAAATATTTAAAGTTATAAACCATTAGTGACTGTCTCTGGGGAATGGCGGTAAAAGAAGAGAGGAAGAAGGCTTTTAATTTTGTATCATTCTTTTGCTTAAAAAATGTTTTTACTGCATACATGTAGTACTTCTATGATATAAATAATAACAATTTTTATTTGAAGAAAAATCTACCATATATTATAAATATTTGAAAAATAAAATGCTGACCTCAAGTTAGAAATTTATTTATAACTCAACTTCACTTTATGCAATGGATGGATACACCAAAAGATACCTGTGATCTGAATCACATTTGAAATGTACAGTCTGCTTAAATTTCTTTGATAAAATTAATGTCTGTCCATACATGTATATATCTTTGTTTAAAATTAAAATCTGCCTATGCTCTGGTTTTTTCTTTTTAAACTGATAATTGCCTAAAATAAAAAGGGAAAGCTACTCAAAATGAGCCATGGCCTTCTCTTTTCTAAGTTCTATGAACACTGAGGCTCACTTTAGAGCAAATTTATCATCAGGATCAAACATAACTATTTTTGGCTAAATGAGGATCATAGGCTACCATGGCTTCAAATTCATCAGTAAGCACCTAAATCCTGCAACTTCTGACAGAGACTGTGGATGTGATTTACAAGCTATCTGCAGATTGGAAAAAGCATATCATTGAATTTTTTTACACAGACCAGTGGTTTTTACTTCATTACCTTTTTATCTTTCTTTATGCCTGTTCATATAAAGAAGAGAACACTTGCACATCAAAACAAAAGAAATGTAGCTTTCTTCTGATAAGTGACAATGACAACGATATCCTACTAGACAGGTGTTCATGCCAGAGCAGTACTACCTCTGAAGACTGTTCATGCTGAGCTGTTCTGAAGCATACTACCATCACTGCAGCCTCTGCAATCTTTTGACTAAGTTGTTAAATTCAGAAAGAAAGAAAACAAGTTTTAAGAATCAGATTACATTACTACTTGAGAGTGTATGTCTGTGTGTGTGTGCATGCACACGCACTTTTTGGCACAAATGCAGTTGTGCTCAACTCCTTGTGACTCCACAAACTGTAGCCAGCCAAGCTCCTCTGTCCATGGGATTTCCCAGGCAAGAATACTAGAGTAGGTTGCCATTTGCTCCTCCAGGGGACCTTCCCGATCCCAGGGATTGAGTCCGAGTCTTTTACATCTCCTGCACTGGCAAGTGGATTCTTTACCACCAGCACCACCTGGGAAGCCCTACATTGCTACTTGATAATGATTAAAGAGCTAAACGAGTCTTTCCTGCTGGCTCAGACAGTAAAGAATCGATCTGCAATATGGGAGACCTGGGTTCGATCCCTAGGTTGGGAAGATCCCCTGGAGAAGGAAATGGCAACCTACTCCCGTATTCTTGCCTGGAAAAGAGCAAGAAGAGATACTGAATTATACTCCCTAAGGTATGTATATTTCTTTAAATGTTTTTTATTTGATACTATTTTATGAATACAGGTATATCTAGTATTTAAACTTCTATCCTGAAGAGAGATATTTTGTCAGCAATAGAATAAAATAAATGGAAAAATAAGCTAAAATTCTGTCATCCACCCCTATAGGAAGCCAGGTTGTTCAACTGGGCCAGACCAGAGTCTAAGCACCACCTAGCAGCTCCTTACACAAATTGTAAGAAAAGTACTTCAGAATCATTAATACGGCCTCTAAGATTCTCCTTCCAAACCCCAAACTGTTAAATAAAGGACTGTGTTTTTTCTGTATTTGACCATGGATAAAATATACCCTAAGGCAGTAAGAAATTTTTAAGTCATCTAGTTCATTCATTCATAGCTGGGCAGAATATATTAATCATGTTTTTTCCTTTCTGTCTTATGACATTGCTGCTGCTAAGTCGCTTCAGTTGTGTCCAACTCTGCGCAACCCCATAGATGGCAGCCCACCAGGCTCTGCCATCCCTGAGAGTCTCCAGGCAAGAACACTGGAGTGGGTTGCCATTTCCTTCTCCAATGCATGAAAGTGAAAAGTGAGAGTGAAGTCACTCAGTCGTATCTAACTCTTTACGACCTCATGGACTACAGCCTACCAGGCTCCTCCATCCATGGGATTTTCCAGGCAAGAGTACTGGAGTGGGGTGCTACTGCCTTCTCTGCTTATGACATTATGATATCTTTAAAATCTTGTAGTTCAGGGAACAGATCAACCTTCCCAGGCTAACCAGCTCTTATAGATAGCACACAGCTGACCAGGAGCATGCCTTCCATATGCAAACCTACCAATTCTGAGTATATTCCCTAAGTCACTCTGTTTATCTAATTCTCACACACCAAGCCAATATTTCTCTTGCTCTAAATCACCCCCAGGTCAGTTTCTAGGAAACTAGAGACCACCTCTACTGCCAAAGCTTACCAGAACTATTAAAACCATCCAGTCCTAAGCTGTTTGCTCTACCCTGCCCTGCCCTTCCCACCAAAAGCACAATAAAGGCTGTGGCCCAGGTTTTCCCTTCATTCCTGCTTTTGCCTCCTGACTAGAACTTGGTGCTTTCCCTGTGGTCCTGCATGGCATTCCTCCTTCTCCTGAGAAACATAAGCAGTAAATTCTTCCTCTAATGGCACTGATCTCTCTGTCATCAGTCACCTCTACAAATGAAGACCCTGTGAATATAAATGAGACAAGCCCACCGCATTCAGTTCAGTGAAGACTCACTTTCATTCTAGTTTCTTCATCCAGAAAATGTCTCCACTCCAACTTTTTTACAAATATGAAGCATTTTCAGAGCATTGTCATTTTCGAGGTTGACCTCCTAGGCTAAGTGACAAGTAGGCCTGTAAAGTGGAAGGGGCTGAAGACAACAGAGAGAAAGCAAGAAAGACAAGCCGAGCTCACGTGAAAGCTGCAGACTCATTTCAACCCTGAGAGTAATCGCTGCCCTTTCTTCTCTCCCAGGCTCCAGGGCCGAAGCCCGTTTCTTCTGTTATATCCCATAGGTGGTTCTGTCCAGGTACCCTTGGTCTTTCACAGTAAAGCTAACCGCTTAAGCCTCAAGACCCTTCACTTGCATTGATTGAGTCTCTCCAAAGACTAAAGTAATGCTCAAAATTCACCAAGCCAGGCTTCAGCAATGAGTGAACTGTGAACTTCCAGATGTTCAAGCTGGTTTTAGAAAAGGCAGAGGAACCAGAGATCAAATTGTCAACATCCGCTGGATCATGGAAAAAGCAAGAGAGTTCCAGAAAAACATCTATTTCTGCTTTATTGACTATGCCAAACCCTTTGACTGTGTGGATCACAATAAACTGTGGAAAATTCTGAAAGAAATGGGAATACCAGACCACCTGACCTGCCTCTTGAGAAACCTGTATGCAGGTCAGGAAGCAAGAGTTAGAACTGGACATGGAACAACAGACTGGTTCCAAATAGGAAAAGGAGTACGTCAAGGCTGTATATTGTCACCCTGCTTATTTAACTT